>JAOTRH010241433.1:0-40512 GCA_034768845.1 Heliamphora exappendiculata | reverse complement strand
GTTTAAAGTTAAAAAATAAAAAAGTTTGCTTAAAATTATTATAATTTTTTAAAATTTATTTTTAGATTTAATATGAATCTTGTTTGATAGATTTTGACAAGTACATTTTAAGAATATAATTTTTATAAAAAATAAATGTATATAATAAAAGTTATGATATTTTTAAAATTATATAAAAAATTATATAAAAAGTAAAAAGTAAAAAAATTAAAAAATTTTGAGTTAAAAAATAAATTTTTTTAATTTTTAGTTTTTTGAATTTTTAAACTTTAAATAAAAAATAAAATAACTAATTTTAAATTAATTTAAAATTAATTATCAAACAAAATCATAAATTTTAGATAAAAAAATGAGAATGATGGGTTATAGTAAAATTTCCTGTTTTTTTGAGAAAAAATGTAGACAAAGTACGTTTGAAAAGATGTTTTGGTGTGATATGATTTCACTAAATTTTAATATTATTTTATTAGAATAAGACAGACATGTGTTGCTTGTCATCATTGGAGGCATTGGACAAAGTTACTTTTAGTCATTTTTAGTTTTTGTTATTTTTAATAATTTTTAATTTTAATTATAAATTATAATTTTTTTATAAGTATTTATAATTTTTGTTATAAATTATATTTATTTTTTTATTTTATTTTAATTAAAAATTAAAATTTTATTAATTATTAAATATTAAAATTTTTTATTATAAATTATAATTTATATATTATTAGTTTTAATAATATAAAAAAACACCAATGCCAAACACAGTTCATATTCCAAAGTACACTTCATATTTGAAATTGGAACTATTTTAAGTCTTGCTTTGTTATGTCATAAAATGTGAAAGGAAAAAAATAAATTATTTGAGATAATAATATAATTCTTTACATTTAGTTTTATCGAGAATGTAAATAATTTTTTTTCTTTTGTTAAAATATCTAATTTAATTTTTTTTCTTTCAAGTATATTAGCTTTTTAGTTCTTCTTTAAGGGAATTTTAAAAATATGTCTGTTCAAATAAAATTTTAAAAATTCACTAAAAATAACAAAAAAAACTACTAAAAGACTATCAAGTGGCTCCTTCTGTCTTATTAGACCTTTTTAATTTCTTAATCACAGTTAGTTTTTTTAATTTTTTAATTAAAAAATATAAAATTTAACCGCATTATATATGACTCGTGTGACATGCGCTTTACTCTTAAAAGTTATAAATTGAAATAAAATAATTATTATATAAAAAATTTATATTTTAAATATATTTTAAATATAATAAATTCAATATTTTAGAATAATATGAGCAATTAAAAACTTTTGCAAAATTTCAAAAAACACTCATTGATATTCTCCCACCATATAATGAAGGAAGTATTCCAATTTGGTATAACTATCAAAAGTTGGGTGAATTTTTGAATACTAAAAATACTCTTGTTTAATTTTTTAATATTAAAAAATATATTCATTTAGTTTTACTTATTAAATATTTCTTTTATTACTTTATTTAAAAATTATAATTATTCGTAATTTTAAATTTAAATTATTTTACTATTTAAAATTTTAAATTTATTTTAAATCTTAAATAGAGATTGTATTTGTTATTATTAAAATTAATAATTTATAGATTATAATTTATAAGGGAAATGGTGAATGTTTAGTAAAAAATATAATTTATAATTAAAATAAAAAAAATTATAAATTTTTAAAAAATCTATAATTTATAACTAAATTTATAAATTAGAACCTATTATCAACGACTTAAAAAAAATACACGCCCAAAATAAATTCATCCCATTTAGCCGACCGTTGTCTGCGGGGATTTTCGGAGAGAGAAATGGCGATTCTTAAAGTCTCTGTCTCGCGCTCGCTTCATCTTTCCAAATATTTGTCGCGAAGTAATCTCCAGATCCCCTTCAAATCCTACGACGCATCACTTCCACATTTCTTGAATTCCAATCTCGCCCCCATCTTCACTTGATCAGTTGACGAATTCTTGAATCCCAATCCGCCCCCATCTACATTTCTTGAACTCCAATCCGCCCCATCTTCACTTGATCAGTTCACCAGTTCTTGAATCCCAATCCGCCCCCATCTACATTTCTTGAATTCCAATCCGCTCCATCTACACTTTCAGTTGCCTTCTTCGACAGAGTTCTCAAGAATCGGAACGATATCCTTCTAATGGCCGTTTCGACAACTTGCCTGTAAACATGTGTGTGTGTGTGTGTGTGTGTGTGTGTGTGTGCGCGCGTGTGATTTCTTTTTTCTTAACAGAATTCTTTCTGTTTCACTTTCAGTGATTTGTTGTGTTCTGATATCCTATTTCTTGCGACTGTGTGTGTGTGTGTGTGTGTGTGTGTGTGTGTGTGATTTATTTTTTCTAACAGATTTCTTTCTGTTTCACTTTCAGTGATTTGTTGAGTTCTGATATCCTATTTCTTGCGACTTCTTGTAAGGGATAAAATGGAATAAATTTTGTTGAAAAGGTCCCAATACACACCTCATGTTGGCGTGCACCATATGCCAGAGTTGACTAGGGAAGCGTGAAAGCGAAATGTCATGCGTTGTGATGAAGAGAGTGTGCGCTTTATCGGTAAGATATTTGAAGGATTTACGTACGGTGTGATATAAGCATATCTTTACACAAATTTCCTTCCATTGAACTATATAGGAGTTAGCTACAGTAGTTTTGAGAGTTGCTAATCTCAAAATCACTATCTCTAATCTCTCTTCCAGGCGTCCTGTTAGTTTATAGAATTAGAAAGGTGAGGCCCGTTTGGCTGCCTTAGCTTTTTGGTTTTTTTTGGCTAAAAATGTAAAAAAGCCAATATGGCCCATTTAACGTAAAAGTTATAAAGCGAAAAAGTCAAATCAAAACACTAATTCTTAAAATATTCTATTTAAACTTCCACTACTTTTAAAATAAAATAATAATTTTTCTAATTTATAACTTATTTACCAACACTACTAACTATATATAATTGTTAATTTTAAATATATAAAAGAACAATTGTGCAATTTGAACAAAAAGTAAAAATGCTAGTTTTTTATCCAAACAACCAACTTCAAAAAAGCTAAATTAAAAACTAAGTTGCTATACAACCCACTTTGAATCAAATTTAGCTTTTTGGCTAAAAACACCAAAAAAGCAAAAGAGTTGGCTGTTTGAGCTAGTTGCCAATCGAGGCCCTATGTTATGAATATTTGTGTTTTATATTATGAATTATGAGATGTGCCAAATCAAAAGTTGTCAAATCAATGTGAGCTTGAATAATGTTATGAATTATGTGGTTTTTTGTTATTGATGGTGTTTCCCTGATGATGGGTCCCAAATCTACTGGTCCGACTTGAAATAGAAGAAAAGAACCGTTAGAAAAAAGGGCTGGAGTTTCCTCCGGCGAGCCTTCTCCGACGGTTAAGTTAGAATTCCGGTAGAATAACCCTCAAGCTAACCTCCAATCTCACTCTCCTCCCTTGCCAGTTCTAGAATGCGTACCTTTTTCCTATTCGGTTAACCTCTTTATACATTTGTTAAGCCACATGGACAACCAATTACATGGGGACGTTGTAACAGAATTAGAAAGAATCTGGGATCACTCCACGCGCCTACCGCCTTAGTCGCCTCCTGATTAGGAGATACGGCTGATCAGCCGTGTTCCTTTTTACAACATCGCCCGAGACTACTTCACCTTGGGCCCTAGTAAAACTGTACTAGGCTTGCTCAAGCTGGGCCTTGGGCCTTACACATTTCCCCATCAGTTATCAATTTTTGTGGTTAAATTTATGAATTTATGCGGTTGTTGAATTATGAATTTATGTGGTTTTTTAGTTATGAATTAGTGTGGTTTTAATTATGAATTCTATGAGGAATGTTATGAAGTGCATACCATACACCCTAAATATAGGGTGTGTATTGTATCTTTTCCCTAAAATCCGGGTTGCGTTTGGCACATTTTTTTTTGTTTTTTTCTTAGTTTAAGCTAATAAATAACTAACTCGATAGTTGAAGATTCCAAGTTATATTCTGTTTCTGTGCATGTTTGTTTGACTGGAAAATATATTAAATTGAGTAAAAATAGAGAAAGACTCAAAGAAACGATATTCGATTAAATTAATAAATAAATCTGTCAATGAACACATAGCATTCTTGGTTAAATCTTTCACATGAATTTAAGCAGAAATGTTTATAAAAGATGTCCTTTTTGTGCACGCATTTGTTAGTTATATATTTTCTCAGTCTGGGGGAGGCAAAACCTTTTTGATATCCATTCATTAGCTTTGTACTATTTATGGGAGGGAAAGGAACACCGCAGAAGAAGTACTGCTTCATAGTCATTTTTTTCAAATGTTGATAGGGGAGGGATGACGTACTGATTGAGAATTGTACTAGCTTTATAATGAATTATGAATTTCCATCTCCTGTTTTTTATTGAAGATGTGATTTCTTGCTCTGTTTCAGGGAGTTTCATTAAAACAATGCACAAAGAAGTCATTTTCACATAGAGAAGCACCACCATTTCTGAGAAGATCTGCCGGTAATACACCGGGTTTTTTCTTTTCCAACCTTTTAATTTTTGACGTTGCTTGGCTACGAGGGGAGGGGGGGATGGGGAAACAAATGGAAATCTTGACTGACTTTTCATGATTTGGCACGTAATTTTATTTTGCTCTGTTCGATTGAAATTTTCTCATAAAACAATATGGGAACAAAAGCAATGAAAAGTAAAAGAACCCATATTTCACTATGTAATCTGGTCACTTGGTTTTTAGATCTGCCTTCTACTTCTCATTTTTGGATCTTTTCTATATCAATCTCTTTCTGTGAGTGCAATTTCATTGTTTTCCTTTTTGGGTTTTGTTTGCTGAAGTTTCGTTGAATTTATGGTTTTCTTTCTTGGATGCTTGCATTTTCTCATCCCTTCTTTCTAACTTTTCCTTTCTATTGTGATTTCTTCTGTTCGTTACTGATTGTTGAATTCTACAGTTTACAGGCTCATTTTCTCCATCAAACTTGTTAACTTCTCTTACGATATGGCATTTGGCAATATCGGATTGTAGTTGACTTGTTATTAAATGGAAAAAATTGGCATGAACCAGAAGATTTTTGGATTATTTTATAATATAGACTTGTTTCTTTCTTTTTGTGGAGGATATTTTATGTAGTTTATTGAATAAGGTGTCATGATTATTTTTTGAAGGAAATAAATTTTGAGGAAGTTGATAGACGTGGTTAATAATTATTTGGTAGAGAAAATTGTTACTGTCTTAAAGGGAGGCAGTGACTCTTTTGGATATTAGGGTTTTTGATTTTAGTATTTGATAAAACCCAACAAAAAATTATGGATTCTTGAAGCTAATTGGATACAATTAAATTGGTGAGTATGATTTTGTTATCCAAGAAAACTATTGTTTTGGTATATTTAGATAGACTGCGCTAGGGAGTATGAAAGGACAAAGGATCAAATTATTAGCACAAGAGAACTAGATAGTAAATTTTCAATTCGTTTGGAGACTAATTTTGGGTCCATGTGGTGACCTAGTATCTTACATTACATACAATATTAGAGAATCTAAGATGTTAGTTTATCGAGAAGTTAATTGACAATGAGTTTAGTTTGAGCGGCATATTTTAGATCTGCTAATTTTTGAATTACATGTAGAGAACCAAGTTTACAAATTGATATACAATTATTTTGGAGCCATGATTACATCCTTTATTTATAGTTCAAACTTGGCGTTGGGAGATAGTAGACACATCACATTCTTGTCATTTGATTTATTTTACATGGGAGAACATTATCCTAGAATTTTTTATGATACAGATTTTCCACAGTTAATGGACCAGTATATGGATTTTAAGGCCTTGGTAGTTAGGAGAGAAGGGCTTACTTATTAAAAAAAAAATTAGGGTAAAAGGGTAAGACTACTGGGGAATGATGGGATGCCTTGCAATTTTTTATCTTATTGGAGGTCATAACCATATCTAGAGTTATTGAATTCTAATCATTAGGATATGGTTACTTAATTGAGGCTATCCAAAACTTGTTTCAATGAGGTTGCTTCATCAAATTGTGATAGTTCGTGAAATGCTTGACGAGTTCAGTCGATCTTCTCTTCTTTGTTAGCCACTTAGATTTGAGATCACCATGTAACATAATCAAATATTCAGGAGGCTCGCTCTAAAGATTAACAATAGTAAGGTAGTGTTTTGATTCCACAATTAGGTAACTTTTGTTTATGGCTATACTATGTGTTCGTTTAGAAACGAATGAAATGCGTAATACCAGGGTTTGAAGCAGTATTTGATGGGGCTTGGTAATATCGGTTGGTACTCGACTTGTTATTAATTGGTGAAAATTGCCATGAACCAAGAGATTTTTGGATTGTTTTATTATATGGCATTGTTTCTTTATGTTACAGGAGGATATTTTATGTAATGCATAGAAAAAGGTGTCATGAATATTCTTTGAAGGAAATAAGTTTTGAGGGAGTAGATAGATGCCGGGTAATAGTTATTTGGTAGAAGAAATGGTTATGGTTTGGTGGTTATTAAAAAGAGGCATATACTCTTAATTTGGATATTAGGATTTTTGATTTTGCATGATGACACAACTCAACAAACGATTGTGGACTTTTGAGGCTAATTGGATACAATTTAATTGGTGAATATGATTTGGTTGTCCAACAAAACTTTGTTTTGGTGTATTCAGATATATTTTCATTACGGAACTTGAAATGACAAAAGAGCAAATTATTAGAACAAGATAACTACAATAACTTTTGAAGTTGTTTGAAGGCTAATTTTGGATCCGTGTGGTGACTTAGTATCTTACATTACATACATTATTAGAGAATCTAAAATGTTTATGGAGAAACTAAAAGAGAACTCATTTAGTATGAGCGCCAGAATTTAGATCTCCGTACTTTTGAGTTGCACGTAGAGAACCAAATTTACAAATTGATATGCAATTATATTAGAGCCATGCATACATCTTTTATTTATAGTTTAAACTTGTCGTAGGGAGACAAGTGACACATATCACATTCTTGGCTATTGGAATGATATGCGTATTTTTTGGCCTTACTAGTTAGGAGGGAAGGGTTTACTAATAAAAAAAGAAAAGGTTAGGAGAGAAGGGTAAGACTATTGGGGAATGATGGGATGCCGTGCAAATTTTTATCTTATTGGAGATCATAGCCATATCTAGATTTATTGAAGTCTAATAATCTGGGCATGGTTACATAATTGAGGCTATCTGAAACTTGTTTTACTAAGTTCTTTCATCAAATTGTGATAGTTCGTGTAATGCTTGTCGAGTTCGGTCGATCTTTCTCATCTTTGTTAGCCTATTAAATTTGAGTGGTTTCATTTAGGTTAGATCACTATATAACATAATTAGATATTCAGAGGGATCGCTCTAAAGATTAACAATGGTAAGGTGGTGTTTTGATTCTTACACTGAGGTAACTTATGTTTGTATATGTCTATACTGTGGGTTTAGGTTGAAACAGATGAAATGTGTGGTATTAGGTCTTGGAGAAGTATTTGTTGGGGTTTGGCAATATCGGATTGTAGTTACTTGCTAATAAATGGAGAAAATTGACATGAACCAAGAGGTTTTTGGATTATTTTCTTATAAAGCCTTGTTTTTTTATGTTACTAGAGGATATTTATGTAATGTATAGGATAAGGTGTCGTGAATATTCTCTGAAGGAAATAAATTTAGAGGGAGTAGATAGATGCGGGTAATAATTAATTTGGTAGAGGAAATGGTTATTGTTTGGTGGTTATTAAAGGGAGGTGCACTATCTTAATCTAGATATTAAGATTTTTTTATTTTGCATGATAACGCAACTCAACAAACGATTATGGATTTTTTAGGCTAATTGGATACAATTAAATTGGTGAATGTGATATCGTTGTCCTTGAAAGCTTTTTTTAGTGCATTTAGATATACTGTCACTAGGGAACGTAAAAGGACGAAGAAGCAAATTATTAGTACAAGATAACTATAGTAATTTTTTAAGTCGTTTGGAGATTAATTTTGGATCTATGTGGTGATATAGTTTCTTACGTTACATACGCTATTGGAAAATCTCAACTATTAGTTTATTGAGAAGTTGAAAGACATCAACTTTATTATGAGCATCAGAATTTAGATCTGCATATTTTTGAGTTGCACTTAAGAGTACAAATTAACATACAATTATTTGGAGCCTTGAATACATTTTTTATTTGTAGTTCAAACTTGGCACACGCCACATCCTTGTCACTTGATTTATAGTACATGGGAGAACATTTTTCTAGATTTTTTATGATATATATTTGCCACAATTAATGGACCGATATCTGGATTCTTAGGCCTTATTAGCTAGGAGAGAATGGTTTGCTTATTAAAAAAAAGTTTAGGAGAGAAGGGTAGGAATTTTGGGAAATGACGGGACGCCTAGCATGTTTTTATCTTGTTGGAGGTTATAGCCATATTTAGATTTATTGAAGTCTAATGATTAGGACATGGTTACTTAATTGAGGCTATCTAATTCTTGTATTTTTAAGTTCTTTCATTAAATTGTGATGGTTCATGAAATGCTTGACATGATCTGTCGATCTTTCTCATGTTTGTTATGCAATTAGATTTGAGTCGATTCGTTTAGGTGAGATCACTATGTAACATAATCAAAGATTCAGGGAGCTCGCTCTAAAAATGAATAGTGGATAAAGTGTCATGGCTATTCTTTGAAGGTAATAAATTTTGATGCTGTCGATAGATGCGTGTAATAATTATTTGGTATCAGAAGTGGTTATTGTTTGGTGGTTACTAATGGGAGTTATATGCTCTTAATCTCGAAATTAGGATTTTTGATTTTACATGATACAACTTAAAAAACGATCATGGATTCTTGAAACTAACTTAGTATAATTAAAATGGTGAATATGATTTGGTTGTGCTAGAAACTTTCTTTTGGTGTATTCAGATATATTGTCACTAGAGAATTGGAAAGGACAAAGGTGGTTTAGAAACACTCAACGTACACCAATTGATGCAATTGTAAAAAAATGTGACAAGATCATGGGTAATGAAAATATTAGAGGGAGAGATAGACCGAAATTGATATGGTGTTTCATATTAAGAAAATATGTGATTTATTAAAACTAATTAAAGATATGTCATTTAATAGAGCAGAATGGCATAAAAAAATTCAAGTAGCCGACCTCAATTGATTAGGATAAAGGCTTAGTCTGGTTTAGTATCTTACATTACATACATTATTTGAGAATCTAAGATGTTAGTTTATCGGGAAGTTAAAAGACAAGAAGTTTAATACAAGTGTTCGAATTTAGATCTGTGTATTTTTGAGTTGCAAGTAGACTACCTAGTTTACAAATTGATATACAATTACTTTGGAGCCCTGAATACATTCTTTATTTATTGTTTAGACTCGTGTTGGTTGAGTAGACACATCACGTCATTGTCGTTTGATTTATTGTATATGGGATAACATTTTACTAGAATTTTCAGTGAAATATATTTTCGACAATTAATGGATGGACCGGTATACGGATTTATAGCCCATATTGGTTATGAGACAATGGTTTACTTATAAAAAAAGGTTAGGAGAGAAGGGTTTGACTTTTGGGAAATGATAGGATGCTGTGCAAATTTTTATCTTATTGGTCATAGTCGTATCTATATTTATTGAAGTGTAATCATTTGGAGATGGTTACCTAATTGAGGGTATTCGAAACTTGTTTTATTTAAGTTACTTTTAAATTGCGATAGTTGTGAAATGCTGATGAGTTCGGTCGATCTTTCCCATCATTGTTTGCCAATTAGAATTGAGTGGATTCATTTAGGTGAGATACTATGTAACATAATCAGATATTCACGGGGATCGCTCTGAAGATTAACAATGGCAAGGTAGTGTATTGATTCTCACAAGGTAACTTGTGCTTGTGTAAGTTTATATTGTGGATTCAGTTAGAAACATATGAGATGTGTGATATTACGTGTTGAAGAAATATTTGACGGGGTTTGGCAAAATAGGATTGTAGTCAACTTGTTATTAAATGGTGAAAATAGCCGTGAACAAGGGATTTTTGAATTGTTTTATTAAATAGTCTTGTTTCTTTCAGTTACTGGAGGATATTTTATTTAATGTATAGAATAAGGTGTCATGACTATTTTTTGAAGGAAATAAATTTTGTGGGAGTAGATAGATGCGGAAAATAATTATTTGGTAAAAGAAACGGTTACTATTTGGTGGGTTATTAAAAGGAGGTGTAACCTCTTAATCCGGATATTAGGATTTTTGATTTTGCATGATGGTCCAACTCAACAAACGATTGTGCATTATTGAGGCTAATTGGATACAATTGAATTGGTGAATATGATTTGGTTGTGCAAGAAAACTTTTAGTGTATTCAGACATATTTTCATTAGGGAACTTGAAATGAATTTTGAAGGAAAGAAATTTTGAGGGAGTAGATAGATGCAGGTAATAATTATTTGGTAGAAAAACGGTTACTGTTTGGGGGCTTATTAAAAGGAGGCGTACACTCTTAACCCGGAAATTAGAATTTTTGATTTTGCATGATTGTCCAACTCAACAAATGATTGTGCATTATTGAGGCTAATTGGATACAATTAAATTGGTGAATATGATTTGGTTGTCCAAGAAAACTTTTAGTGTATTCAGACATATTTTCATTAAGAAACTGAAAGGACAAAGGAGTAAATTATTAGAATAAGATAACTACAGTAATTTTTTAAGTTGTTTTGAGACTAATTTTAGATCCATGTGGTAACTTCGTTTCTTACATTATAAACATTATTGGAGAATCTAAGATGTTGAAGAAGTTGAAAGACAAGAAATTTAGCATGACTGTCAGAATTTAGATATGCGTATTTTTGAGTTGCAGGTAAAGTATTAAGTTCACAAATTGATATACAATTATTCTGGAGCCATGAATACATTAGTTATCTAATGTCGAAACTTTTCGTTCGGAGATAGTGGACGCATATCACATCCTTGTCACTTGATTTATTGTACAAGGGAAAACATTTTACTAGAATTTTCAATGATATATATTTTTCCACAGTTAATATACGCCGCTATACGGATTTCTAGGCCATATTGGTTTTTGGACATAAAGGTTTACTTACCAAAAAAAGCGGTTAGGTTAGAAGGGTAAAATTTTTGGGGAATGATCGGATGTCTTGCAATTTTTTATCTTATTGGAGGTCATAGTCATATTTGATTTATTGAAGTCTAATCACTAGGATATGGTTATCTAATTGAGGCTATCAAAAACTTGTTTTATTTAATTTCTTTCATCGAAGTGTGGTAGTTCGTGAAATGCTTGACGAGTTCCGTCTTTCTTATCATGCTGGCCTATTAAATTTGAGTGGATTCGTTTAGATGAAATCACTATTTAACATAATCAAATATTCAGGGGGCTCACTCTAATGATTTAACAGTGGTAAGGAGGTGTTTTGATTCTCACAGTGAGGTAACATATGTTTGTGTAAGTCTATATTGTCGGTTCAATTAGAAACGGATGAGATGTGTGATATCAGGTTTTGAAGAAATATCTAATGGGTTTGGTAATATTAGATTTTAGATGAATTGTTATTAAATGGAGAAACTTGCCATGAACCTAGAGATTTGTGGATTATTTTATTATATAGCCTTCATTTCATTCGGTTACTAGAGGATATTTTATTTAATGTACTGGATAAGGTGTTATGACTACTATGTGAAGGAAATAAATTTTGACATAGTAGAAAAATGTGAGGTAATAATTATTTGGTAGTAGAAATGGTTATTATTCTGTCAAAGGAGGCATACACTCTTAATTTGGATATTAGGATTTTTGATTTTGGATGGTGTATTTAGATATATTTTCATTATGGAACGTGAAAGGACAGGGCAAATTATTAGAACTAGATAAAGGCAGTAATTTTTGAAGTCGTTTGGAGACTAATTTTGGATCCTTGTGGTGACTTAGTAGCTCACATTACATACATTATTGGTGAATCTAAGATGTTAGTTTATCGAGAAATTGAAAGACAACATGTTTGGTATGAGTGTCAGAATTTAGATTGCGTGTTTTTGAGTTTCAAGTAGAGTACCAAGTTTAGTAATTGATATGCAATTATTTTGGAGCCATGAATACATCCTTTATTTATAGTTCACACAAGTCCATGGGAGACAATGGTTAATGGACACATATCACATCGTTGCCACTTGATTTAAAGTACATTGGAGAAAATTTTACTAGAATGTTTTATGATATATATTTTCCGTAGATAATGGTATGATGTATGGATTTTTTTGGCCTTACTAGTTAGGAGAGAAGGTTTTACTTATTTTAAAAGCATTAGGAGATAAGGGTAAGACTATTGGGAATAACTGCGAATTTTTATCTTATTAGAGGTCATAGCCCTATCTAGATTTATTGAAGCCCAATCATTAGGACATGGTTACCTAATTGAATCTAACTGAAACCTGTTTTATTTAAATTCTTTCTTCAAATTGTGATGGTTTGTGAAATGCTTTATGAATTCTCTCGATCTTTCTCGTCTTTGAAAGTCAATTGGATTTAAGTGGATTCATTTAGGTGAGATCACTATGTAACACAATCAGACATTCATGGGGCTTGCTCTAATGATTAAAATGGTAAGGTAGCGTTTTGATTCTCACACTAAGTTAGCTTATGTTTGTGTGAATCTATATCGTGGGTTTAGTTAGAAACAGATGAGATGCGTGACATTAGGTTTGAAGAAACATCTGATGGGGTTTGGCGATATTAGATTGTAGTCAACTTGTTATTAAATTGAGAAAATTTCCATGAACAAAGAGATTTTGGACCATTTTATTGTATAGCTTTGTTTCTTTCTATTATTGGAGGATGTTTTATATAATGTATTGGATAAGGTGTCCTGACTATGCTTGATGAGTTTGGTCTGTCATTCACATCTTTGTTAGCCATTTAGATTTGAGTTGATTCGTTTAGTGAGATCCCTATATAACATAATGAAATATTCAGGGGGCTCGCTCTCAAGATGGACAATCATAAGTTGTTGTTTTGATTCTCACACAGGTTACTTATGTTTGTGCGCATTTGTATTGTGGGTTCAATTAGAAACACATGGGATGCGCGATATCAGGTTTTGAAGAAGTATTTGATGGAGTTTGACAATATCAAATTTTAATCGACTTGTTATTTAATGGAGAAAATTGCCATGAGCCAGGAGATATTTGGATTACTTTATTATATACAGTTGTTTGTTTCTGTTACTAGAGGATATTTTATGTAATTGAAGGATAAGGTGTTATGATTGTTCTTTCATGGAAAAAACTAGAGGGAGTAGATCAACGCGGGTAACAATTATTTAGTAGAGGAAATGTTATGGTTTGGTGGGTATTCATGGGAGGCGTATGCTCTTAATTCGGATATTAAGATTTTTGATTTTTAAATTGCACGATGATACAACTCAACAAATGATTGTTGATTCTTGAGGCTAATTGGATACAATTAAATTGGTGAATATGATTTGGTTGCCTGGGAAAACTTTGTTATAGTGTATTCAGATATATTGTCACTTGGGAACATGAAAGGACAAAGGAGCAAATTATTAGAACAAGATAACTACAGTAATTTTTAAAGTCATTTGGAAGCTAATTTTGGATCCATGTGGTGACTTAGTATCTTACATTACATACATTATTAGAGAATCTAAGATTTTAGTTTATCAATAAGTTGAAAGACAACAGGTTTAGTATGAGTGTCAGATTTTACATCCGCGTATATTTTAGTTGCATGTAGAGTACCGAGTTTACAAATTGATATATAATTATTTTGGAGCCATAAATACATCCTTTATTCATAGTTCAAAGTTGTCGTTGGGAAACACTAGACGCATATCACATCCTTTGTCACTAGATTTATTGTATGTTGGAGAACATTTTACTGGACTTTTTATGATTTATATTTGCCACACTTAATGTACCGATATACGAATTTATAAGCCTTATTAGTGAGGAGAGAAGGGATTACTTATAGAAATAAATAAACATTGAGGAGAGAAGGGTAAGACTATTGGGAATGATATGATGCCTTGCAAATTATTATCTTATTAAAGGTCATATCCATATCTAGATATATTGAAGTCTAATCATTAAGACATGGTTACCTATAATTGTGGCTATCAAAAACTTGTTTTATTTATGTTCTTTTATCAAATTGTGATAGCTCGTGAAATGCTTGACGAGTACGATCGTTCTTTCTCTTCTTCGTTAACCAATAGATTTGAGTGGATTCATTTAGGTGAGATCACTATTTAACATAATCAAATGTTCATGGGGCTTGCTCTAAAGATGAACAGTGGTGAGGTTGTGTTTTGATTTTCGCACTGAGGTAACTTTTGTTTTTGTACGGCTAT
This sequence comes from Heliamphora exappendiculata, assembly GCA_034768845.1. Lineage (NCBI taxonomy): Eukaryota > Viridiplantae > Streptophyta > Magnoliopsida > Ericales > Sarraceniaceae > Heliamphora > Heliamphora exappendiculata. The sequence goes on along the minus strand of JAOTRH010241433.1, from coordinate 26,083 downwards.
ACTGCAGGTTCTGATAGAAACGAATTTGATGTGTGATACTAGTTTTTGAAGTAGTATTTGATGGCGTTTGGTAATATTATATTGTAGTCGAGATGATATTAAATGGAGAAAATTGCGATGAACCAAGAGATTTTGGGATTATTTTATTATATAACCTTGTTTCTTTCTCTTACTCGAGGAAATTTTGTGTTATTTATTGGACAAGGTGTCATAACTATTCTTTGAAGGTAATAAATTTTTATACAACAGATAGATGCTTGTAATAATTATTTGGTAGAGGAAATGGTTATTGTTTGGTTGTTATTAAAAGGAATCGTACAATCGTGGTCTCGAAATTTGGATTTTTGATTTTGCATGATGATACAACTAAACAAACGACTGGGGATTCTTGAAACTAATTGGATACAGTTAAACTAGTGAATATGATTTGGTTGTCCAATAAAACTTTCTTTTGGTGTATTCAGATATTTCGTCACTAGGGCACTTGAAGGATAAAGTAGTCAATTATTAGCTTCTGATAACTAGAGTAATTTTTGAAGTCGTTTGGATACTAATTTTGTATGCCTATGGTGATTTGGTATCTTACATTGTATACATTATTGGAGAATCTAAGATGCTATTTTATTGAGAAGCTGAAAGTCAATAAGTTAGGAGTGTCAAAATTTAGATTTGCGAATTTTTGAGTTGCAAGTCAAGAACCATGTTTAAAAATTGATTTACAATTATTTTGGAGCCATGAATGCATCCTTTATTTGTAGTTAAAACTTGTCGTTGGAAGACAATAGACACATATCACATCATTGTCAGTTGATTTATTGTACATAGGAACATTTTACTACAATTTTCAATAATATATATTTGCCACCGTTAATGGATGGACCTGTATAAGGATTTTTAGACCATATTGGTTATGAGAGAAGGGTTTACTTGTAAAAAAAGGTTAGGAGAGCAGGGTATGACTTTTGGTGAATGATGGGATGCCTTTGAAATTTTTATCTTATTGGAGGTCATAGCTTTACCTAGATTTATTGAAATCTAATCATTAGGAGATGATTACCTAATTGAGTCTATCCGAAACTTGTTTTATTTAAGTTCATCCATGAAGTTGTAATAGTTTGTGAATGCTCGATGAGTTTGGTCGACTTTCTCATCATTGTAACCCACTTAGATGTGAGTGGATTTGTTTAGGTGAGATCCTTAACACAATTAGATAATTAGGAGCTTGCTTTAAAGATGAACAATGATAAGGTGGTGTTTTGTTCTCACACTGAGGTTTATGTTTGTGTAAGTTCATATTATGATTTAGCTAGAAATGGATGAGATGTGTGATATCAGGTTTTGAAGAAATATCTGATGGGTTTTGCTATTTCAAATTGTAGTTTAATTTGTTATTAAATGGAGAAAATTGCAATGAACCATGAGATTTTTGGTTTATTTTATTATATAGCCTTGTTTCTTTTATTGGAGGGTATTTTATGTAATGTATAGGATAAGGTTTCATGACTATTCTTTGAAGGAAATATATTTTGAGGGAGCAGATAGACGCGACATAATGATGATTTGGTAGAAGAAATGGTTGTTATTCGGTGGTTGTTAAAAGGAGGCGTACACTCTTAGTCCTAATATTAGGATTTTTGATTTTGCATGATGATACAACTCAACAAACGATTGTGGATTCTTGAGCCCTATTGGATATAATTAAATTCCAAGAAAACTTAGGGAGCAAATTATTAGAACAAGATAGCGCCAGTAACTTTTGAAGTTGTTTGGAAACTAATTTTTGATCCATGTGGTGACCTAGTATCTTATATTCCGTACATTATTAGTGAATCTATGGTGTTAGTTTATGGAGAAGTTGAAAGACAACAATTTTAGTACGAGCGTTAGAATTTAGATTTGCGTATTTTTGAGTTGCAAGTAGAGTAGCAAGTTTACATATTGATATTCAATTATTTTGGTGCCATGAATGCATCCTTTATTTACGGTTCAAACAATATTGTCGTTCAGAGATAGTAGAACATATAGCATCCTTGTCACAGGATTTATTGTACATTGGAGAACATTTCACTACAATTTTTTATGATATATATTGACCCAAGTAATGGACCAACATACGAATTTTTAGGCCTTATTAGTTAGGAGAGAAGGATTTACTTATCAGAGAAAACGGTTACTAAATAAGTGTAAGACTGTTGGGGAATGATGGGATGCCTTGCTAATTTTTATCTTATTGGAGGTCATGGCTATATGACCCATATAAAGGTTTTAAGTCTAACCATTTGGACATGGTTGCTTAATTGAATATATTTAAAACTTGGTTTATTTAAGTTCTTTCATCAAATTCTGATTGTTCACGAAATGCTTGACAAGTACGGTTGATCATTCTTGTCTTTGTTAGCTATTTAGATTTGAGTGGATTCGTTTAGGTTAGATTGCTATGTAACAGAATTAGATATTCAGGGGGGCTCGCTCTAAAGATGAACTGTGGTTGTTTTGATTCTCATACTGAGGTAATTTATGTATGTATATGTCTGTACTGTGGTTTCAGTTAGAAATGGGTTGGGTGTGTGATATCTGATTTTGAAGAAGTACTTGATGGGGCTTGTCAATATCAGATAGTAGGCAACTTGCTATTAAATGGAGAAATTTGCCATGAACTAAGAGATTGTTGGATTATTTTATTATATAGCCTTGTTTCTTTCTATTACTCAAGGATATTTTATGTAGTTTATTGGAGAAGTTTCATGTCTATTCCTTGAAGGCAATTAATTTTGAAGGACTAGATAGGCGCGAGTAATAATTATTTGGTAGAGGAAATGGTTATTGGTTGGTGTTGAAGGGAGGTGTCCACTCTTAATCCAAATATTTGGATTTTTGATGTCACGTGATGATACAACTCAACAAATGATTTTTGATTCTTGAGGCTAATTGGATGCAGTTAAATTGGCGAACATGATTTGGTTGTCCAAGAAAACTTTGTTTTGGTGCATTCAAATATACTGTCACTAGGAAGCTTAGAAAGGATAAAGGAGCAAATTATTAGTACAAGATAACTAGAGTAATTTTTGAAATCGTTTGGAGATTAATTTTGGATCCATGGGTGACTTTGTATCTTACATTACATGCATATTATTGGAAATCTAAGATGTTAGTTTAACGAGAAGTTGAATGACAACTTGACAAGAAGTTTGGTATGAGTGTCATAATTTAGATTTGCGCATTTTTGAGTTGCATGCACGTAGAGTACCAAGTTTACAAATACATATACAATTATTTAGGAGGCATGAATACATCCTTTATTTATAGTTCAAACTTGTCATTGGGAGACAATACGCATATATCACGTCCTTGTCACTTGATTTATTGTACATGGGAGAACATTTTACTAGAATTTTCTTTGACCTATATTTGCCATAATTAATGGACCGGTATACAGATATCTAAGTCATATTGGTTAGGAGATAAGGGTTTACTTGTCAAGAAAAATAAAAGGGTGGGGAATGATGGGGTGCCTTGAAATTCTTTATCTTATTGGGGGTTATAGCCATAAAAAGTACATATACCCTTTTTTGTACATATATCCTTTTTTGGCAGGGCGACCGTGAAAATTATTAGAATCATGGCTACCTATTTTGGCTATCAGAAATTTGTTTTTTTTAAGTTCTTTCATCAAATTGTGATAGTTTGTGAAATGCCTGATGAATTCGGTCGATCTTTGTTATCTTTATTAGTTATTACCAATTAGAATTGAGTGGATTAATTTAGGTGTGAGATATTCAGGGGGCTTGCTCTAAAGATGAACAATGGTTAGTGGTGTTTTGATTCTCACGGTGAGGTAACTTATGCTTGTGTAAATCTATACCTTGGTTTTAGTTAGAAACTGTTGAGATGTGTGATAGCAGGCTTTGAAAGAGGTATTTCAGGGAGTTTGCCAATATCGGATTGTAGTCAACTTGTTATGAAATGGAGAAAATTGGCACGAAGCAAGGGATTTTTGGATTATTTTATTATATGTCCTTGTTTCTTTCTGTTATTAGAGGATGATTTATGTAATTTATATTGTAAGGTGTCATGACTATTCTTTGAGGGAAATAAATTTTGAGGGAAATAAATTTTGAGGGAGTAGAGTGACGAAGGTAATAATTATTTGTTAGAGGAAATAGTTATTGTTGGTGGTTATCAACTAAAGTCATCCACTTACCACTCTTAATCCGAATAGTAGGATTTTTGATTTTCCGTGATGATACCACTCAACAAATGATTGTGGATTCCTGGGGCTAATTGGATACAATTAAATTGGTGAATATGATTTGGTTATCTAAGAAATCTTTGTTTTGTTGTATTCAAATATACTGTTACTAGGGAACTTGAAGGATAAAAGAGCAAATTATTAGTACGAGATAACTATAGTAATTCTTTAGGCCTTTTCAAGAATAATTTTGAATCCCTGTGGTGATATTGTATGTTACATTATGTACATTATTTGGGAATCTAAGGTGTTAATTTATCGTGAAGTTAAGAGGTAAGAAGTTTAGTATGAGCATCATAATTTAGATCTACGCGTTTTTGAGTTGCACATAGAGTACCAAGTTTACAAATACACATATACAATTATTTTGGAGCCATGAATACATCCTTTATTTATTGTTCAAACTTGTCGTTGGGAGATAGTACACACATCACGTCCTTGTCACCTGATTTATTGTACACGGAAGAACATTTTACTAGAATTTTCTCCAACATAATTTGCCACAGTTAATGGACCGGTATATGAATATCTAGCCCATATTGGTTAGGAGAGAACGGTTTACTTATCAACAATAAAACAAAGGTTGTGAAATGATGGGATGCCTTGACAATTTTTATATTGAGGTCATAGCCATACCTAGATTTATTGAAGTCTAACCACGAGGACATGGTTACTTAATATAGGCTATTAGAAACTGATTTTATTTAAGTCGTTCATCAAATTGTGATAGTTCGTGAAATGTCTGACAAATTTGGTCGATCTTTGTCATCTTTATTAACCAATTGGATTTGAGTGGATTCAATTAGGTATCAGATATTTAGGGGGCTTGCTCTAGAGATGAACAGTGGTAAGGTGGTGTTTTGATTCTCACACTGGGGTAACTTATGCTTGTGCAAATCTATGTTGTGGTTTTACTTAGAAATGGTTGATCTGTGTGATATCAGGTTTTGAAGAAGTATTTGATGGGGTTTATTAATATCGGATTGTAGTTGACTTTTTATTAAATGGAGAAATTGTCACGAAGCAAGAGATTTTTATTGTAGTTGGCTTGTTTCTTTCTGTTATTGGAAGATAATTTTATGTAATTTATATGGTAAGGTGTCATGACTATTCCAAGGAAATAAATTTAGAGTAGATAGATGCGGGCAATAATTAATTATTTGGTAGAGGAAATGGTTACTGTTTGTGGTTATCAACTGAAGGCATCCACTTTTAATCTGGATAATAGGATTTTTGATTTTGTGTGATGATATGACTTAACAAGCGATTGTGGAATCGATTTTGGTTAGGAGAGAACAGTTTACTTTTAAAAAAAAGGTTATGAAAGATAGGTAAAACTATTGGGGAATGATGGGATGCCTTGCAAATTTTTGTCTTATTAGAGGTCATAGCCATATCTCGACTTGTTGAAGTCTAATCATAGCACATGGTTACCTAATTGATGCTTTCCAAAACCTATTTTATTTAACCTCTTTCATCAAATTGTGATAGTTTATGAAATGCTTGACAAGTTTGGTCGATCTTTCTCATCTTTGTTATCCAATTACATTTGAATGGATTCATTTATGTGAGATCACTATGTAACATAATCAGATAGTTTGGGGGCTCCCTCTAAAGACGAACTGTGGTGAGGTGGTGTTTTGATTCTCACACTGAGGTAACTTATGTTTGTCTAAGTCTGTATTGAAATGGATGAGATGTGTGATCTCAAGTTTTAAAGAAGTATTTGATGGGGTTAATTTGGCAATATCGGATTGTAGTTGACTTTTTATTAAATTGAGAAAATCGCCATGAACCAAGAGAGTTTTGGATTCTTTTATTATGTAGCCTTGTTTCTTTATGTTACTAGAGGCTAATTTATGTAATTTATAGGGTAAGTTTTCATGACTATTCTTTGAAGGAAACAAATTTTGAGGGACCAAGTAGACGCGGGTAATAATTATTTGGCAGAGGTAATGGTTATTGTTTGGTGGTTATTCACGGGAGGCGTCCATCCTTAATCAAAATATTAGGATTTTTGACTTTGTGATGCTAAAACACCACAAATGATTATGGATTTTTTATGCTAATTAGATTCAATTAAATTGGTGAATATGATATCGTTATCCATGAAAACTTTTTTTGGGTGTATTTAGATATACTGTCACTACGAAACCTGAAAGGACAAACGAGCAAATTATTAGTACAAGATAAATAGAGTAATTCATGAAGTCATTTGGGCACAAATTTTGGATCCATGTAGTGACTTAGTATTTTCTATTACGTACATTATTGGAGAATCTAAGATCTTAGTTTATCGGGAAGTTATAAGACAACGAGTTTAGTATAAGTGTTAGAATTTAGATCTACATATTCTTGTGTTGCAGGTAAAGTACCAAATTTACAAATTGATGTACAATCATTTTGGAGACATGAATACGTCCTTTATTTATAGTTCAAACTTGTCGTTGGGAGACAGTAGACACATATCACGTCCTTGTCCCTTGATTTATTGTACATGGGAGAACATTTCACTAGAATTTTTTGATGATATATATTAGCCATAGTTGACGGAGCGATATATGGATTTTAGGCCTTACTGATTAGGAGAGAAGGGCTTACTTACCAAAAAAGGAAAAAGGTTAGGATAGAAGAAAAAAGGTTAGAGAGAAGTATAAGACTGTTGGGGAATGATGGGATGCCTTGCAAATTTTTATCTTATTAAAGGTCATAGCAATATCTACATTTATTGAAGTCTAATCATTAGGACACGGTTACCTAATTGAGGTTATCCAAAACTCGTTTGATTTAAGTACTTTCATCAAATTTTGATAGTTCATGAAATGCTTGACGAGTTCAGTCGATCTTTCTCATCATTATTAGCCAATTAAATTAGAGTGCATTCGTTTAAGGGGGCTTGCTTTAAAGATGAATTGTGGTAAGTTGGTGTTTTGATTCTCACATTGATGCTATTTATGTTTATGTACATGTAAACTGTGGGTTCAATTAGAAGCGGATGAGATGTGTGACATAATGTTTTGATGAAATAACTGATGGGGTTTGGCCATATCACATTGTTGTCGACTTGTTATTAAATGGATAAACTTTCCATGAACCGAGACGCTTTTGGATTATTTTATTATATAGACTTGTTTCTTTTTGTTGGTGGATGATATTGTATGTAATTTATTGGATAAGGTGTCATGACTATTCCTTGAAGGAAACAAATTTTGAGGAAGTAGATAAATGCTTGTAATAAATATTTGGTAAAGGAAATGGTTATTGCTTGGTGGTTACTAAAGGGAGGCGTACACTCTTAATTCAGATAGATTAATTTTTGACTCGACGGATACCTATAAGATTAGAAGGAAAACTTTATAGGACAACTATTAGAGTAGCGATTCTATATAGGACAGAATGTTGGGCTGTTAAGAAAGATAACATAAATAGGATGTGTTGCTGAAATGAGAATGTTAAAGTTGATGTATGGTAAGACTAGAAAAGATAAAATTAAGAATGAAAAAATTCATAGAATGGAAGGGTCGCACCAATTGAGGACAAGTTGAGAGGAAATAGATTAAGGTGGTTTGGACACGTACAACGTAGACCAGTTGATGCAGTAGTAAAGAAAAGCGACATGATCAGGATTAATGGAAACATTAAAGGGAATGGTAGACTTATATTGACGTGGGATGCCGTATTAAAAAAATGTCATATTAAAAAATATTTATATTTATTGAAACTAATTGAAGATATAGCCCTTAACAGAGTTAAATAGCATAAAAAGATTCATGTAGCCGGCCTCAATTGATTGGGACACGAGCTTGATTTGGTTTGGTTTAGAGGTCATTGCCATATTTAGCTTTATTGAAGTTTAATCATTAGGCCTTGGTTACCTATATGAGGCTATCAGAAACTTGTTTTATTTATGTTCTTTCATCAAATTATGATGGTTCGTGAAATGATGACTAGTTTGGTCGATCTTTCTCATCATTGTCTGCAAATTAGATTTGAGTAGATTCGTTTAGGTGAGATCACTATGTAACATAGTTAGGTATTCAAGGGGCTTGCTCTAAAGAGGAAAAATGGTAAGGTGGTGGTTTGATTCTCACATTGAGGTGAACTTATGTTTGTGTACGTCTACACTCTGGGTTCAGTTATAAATGATTGAGATGTGTGATACCAGGTTTTGAAGAAGTATTTGATGGGGTTTGTCAATATGGTTGTAGTCGACTTGTTATTAAATGGAGAAAATTTCCATGAACCCAGAGATTGTTGGATTATTTTATTATATAGCCTTGTTTCTTTTTGTTATTAGAGGATATTTTATGTACTTTTTTATTAGATAATCTGTTTTGGCTATTCTTTTAAGGAAATAAAATCTGTGGTAGTACAGAGATGTGGATAATAATTATTTGGTAGAGGAAATGGTTATTGTTTGCAGGTTCTTAAAGGGATGTGTACACTCTTAATCTGGATATTAGGATTTTAGATTTTGTTTGATGATACAACTCAACAAATGATTGCGTATTCTAGAGGATAATTTTCTACCATTAAATTGGTGAATATGATTTGATTGTCTAAGAAAACATTGTTTTAGTGTATTAGATATACCGACTCTAGGTAACTTGAAAAGGACATAAGAGTAAATTATTAGTACAAAATAACTGAAGTAATTTTTAAAGTGGTTGGGAGTCTAATTTTGGATCCATGTGGTGACTTAATATCTTACATTACATACATTATTGGGGATTCTAAGAGGTTGGTTCATCAAGAAGTTGAAAACAACGAGTTTAATATGAGTGTCAAAAGGTTGGATCCATGAATACATTCTTTATTTTTAGTTCAAACCTTGAGAGATAGTAGACATATCACGTCCTTGTCTCTTGATTTACTGTACATGGGATAACATTTTACTAGAATTTTCGATGATATATGTTTACCGTTATGCAAATTATAGGTCTTGTTGGTTAGGAGAAAAATGTTTACTTATCTACAGAAAAGGACTGGAGAGAAGCGTAGGACTCTTGCTTAATGATGGGATGCCTTGCAAATTTTTATTTTATTAGACGTCATAGCCATATCTAGATTTATTGAAGCCTAATCATTACGGAAGGGTTACCTAATTGAGGCTATGCGAAACTTGTTTTGTTTATGTTCTTTCATCAAATTGTGATAGTTCGTTAAATGCTTGATTAGTTGGGTCGATCTTTCTTATTGTTGTTAGCCAATTAGTTTTGAGGGGATTCATTTAGATGAGATCACTATGGCGTCGTTTGGTAACGATTTTGTTTGTTGTTTACAAAAAAGCATAAACACGTTTATGTTTTTATGTAAACTGAAAACAAAAACATGTTTGGTAAAACATGGTAACACAATTTTGTTTAATTTCCATGAAAAACATGTTCAATATATTCTTATGTTTCGAAAAAGGGATAACTAAGAAATAGATATACATACAAAACGGGCAGATTAAATCTTCACCGAATAATGGTGGACATTTTTTACAATAATTTGATCTATAAAAAGTACAACCCAACTGTAGACATTAAAGTTGTTATGTACATAAAACCAAATCATACCATCTAGTACATAAAACCCAACAGTACAGATAAAGTTGTTACGTACGTACATGCCATTGTCTAAGGTGAAACAAAGTTAAGGTTGTTATGTACATAAAACCAAATCATACCATCTAGTACATAAAACCCAACAGTATAGATAAAGTTGTTACATACGTACATGCCATTGTCTAAGGTGAAACAAAGTTAACAAACAGAATAAATACCATTAAAAGGACAAGCCACAATAAGAAGCAGTGCATGCATAACAACTGTAGATTAGGACTTTGTTAGTCGAACGGTGCTGTGGCCTTCGGTGCTCTTCCTCTATGAATTCATCAGTCCATATGAATGCAAGATGATGGGCAAGATGATGGTTGAGACCGCAGGGGTAATGGTAGAATGCCCTTCCGTAGTTTCTTTTCGTCTTTGCCACAAAAAGCCGCATTATCCCTCCTCTACAAGCACAAATAGGTCGCTGTTCATTTATGAGTGCTATATCTGTACCAAAGAAATACGTACAAGAACATACCAATAATTTGCATGCAAATAGGAACTAAACAATGCACAGTCATATTTAAGCCCAATCATCCATATCAGTATCTAACAAGCAAAATGCAAAAGAGAAACTACTTGCAAGTAGCAATAAGGTACAACCATTACCATCAACATCAAACAAAGCACCATAGAATGTTGCAGAACCAAATAAAACTAATAGCATGATACGTAGTGTCAGAAAGCGAAAGCATAAATATGTCATTGATGGCGGACTGAATCCCATATTTGTTGTGTAATAGCATCCATGGCGGTGGACATTTGCTGTAATTGCGAACACTGGCATTCACATCGATGGGGTTTTGTGAGGAACTTCCTCCCGATCTGCCACTTGTACTAGTTTCAAATGTAGTGAACAACCTGTCCTTCAGGTCATGTATCCGTATCCTACTATGTACAATGCAACATGCCGTCGGCATGTACTTTTGTGTTCTAAGTGGATATGGGGCCATAAGCTTCAATATTAGGAACTTTGCCTTTAACACACCAAAACAACGCTCGATGACATTCTGTAACGACAAGTGCCGAAAGTTATACCACTTTATACTTGTTGGTCATTGCCGTAGACCACGGTAATTATTTAAGTGGTATCTCTCTCCCTGATACGGTGCTAGAAATCCTGGCATGTTGTTGTACCCAGTGTCCACTACATAGGACTTGCCTGTATTTGAATAGAACACCTATATCGTCAATGACGATGGTCTTATTATGTTAATAGGTGGTATTCTTACCAAACCGTTATCTGCTTATCTTTTTCGAAGATTTTTTTTCCAAGTTGGGCATGTTCAACCTCTATGCTCTAGCTTAAGGGGGAGTATTAGATATTTACTTATGTTTGTTAGGGTCATTGTGTAATTATTTTGGTTCTCTTATATAAATACTGATGCGGTGTAGAAGTTTATTTTAAAACTCATTATTTTCTTCATAATAAGATTCTACTATGCTCTTCTCTCTCTTTTCTCTTTCTCTTTAACCCTAAACTGATACTTTACAGCTCAACTTATATAATCTCTAGTTTCTATCCTTAAGAAAAAATGACAAAATCCTTTCTCCTTTTCGAAAAGGTGCTTCTATGTCTCACGATTACGAAATCCTTTCTCCTTTAACACAGCAAACCTGAAAAAGGGGATCATTACAGACTCCTCTCTGAAAAAGATTTTGGGGACAAGATATGCGGCGGTGCTGTCATCTCCGATTTCATTATGAACCAATGCAATTGAAACCGACTACGCGTGATCTATTGTCTAATTTGGACCCCTCCGAATATTTAGGTCTAGATTACCATGGTTTTCAATGATTTTTCAAGCTACTCCAAGAACACCACCACAGCTTCGTTGAGCTGGGATCTTTCAAGCCACCAACAATGCGTTTGGTTGGTGAGATTGTTAACAGATCTTAAGAGCAGAGTATGAGACGAGCTCCGGCAAGAGATTCGACGACTTAGCACCAGAACTAGGTGGAAACTAGACTTAATTTGTGTTATTTTGCCGGAGAAGTTCGGACTTAATTTGCAATTTGGACTTAATTTGTATATCTAGATTGGCTTTATTCTCGGTGGAACCATGAAGATTTGGGGCGCTCTCTCTCTTAGCAAGATTTGGGAGAACACTTTCAAGGGAAATGAAAAATTCTCTAACTGCCACCATCTTCATCATCATCGGCGGCGACATCGGTGATCTTGGCCCAATACCTCCACTGGTATTTGCCGCACTCGGCGCATCGTCCGCACATCTTGGCAAATCCTAAATTTGCTCGGCACTCGATTGTTGCATCTTGGCTACTCAGCCTTCCCACCCTCCATTCGGAGCTTGGTGCTTGATTCTTAGATTGGTCGGCGCTCACCTCCCCATATCTCCGAAGCTTGGCGCTTGATTCTCGGGCTGATCGACACTCAACCACCCTTTATTCGGAGCTCGGGGCTTAATTCTCGGATTGATCGATGCTCAGCCTCACCATATCTCTGAAGCTCGACGCTTGATTCTCGAACTGATAGACGCTCAACTACCCTCTCTTCAAAGCTCAGCTTTTGATCCTCGAATTGATCGCGCTCAGCCACCCTCTTCGGAGCTCGGTGCTTGATTGGATTGATCGGCGCTCAGCCACCCTCTTTTCGAAATGATCTGGATGTTGCTTGGCTTCTCGGCACTGAGTAGCTTGGAACTTCAAACAAAGCTCTGGATGTTGCCCAACTTCCATGTTATTGTTAAAAGAGATTTTCCACCTTTGCGAGCCATCCATTTCTGTCAACAACTCGTTTAGGGTTTGGTCACGTTCATCATAGAAACCTCTACCGCGCTTTCCTCCAACAACATCAAGCTCATCAATGAAAATAATTGGTTGGGCACTCTTTCTTGCTACATTAAAAAGGTCTCTAATGCGTGCTGCCCCCTTCCAACAAAAAACTCCACAAATTCATTCGCAGCAACAGTGAAAAATGATACTCCCACTTCCCAGCTATTGAATGGGCTAGTAATGTTTTTCCTGTACCTGGAGGACCCACCAGCAGAATGCCTCTAGGCTAAGGGAAGATTTTATGGAGGACGGCATATGGATCCCTTTTATAAATTGGCAGATCCTGATCCATAATGGAGAACCAATTTGTGAGTCCCTAGTGGTGATCCCATATATTGATGAGGCTTGGATGGACAAGTGCCATTTGTTGCCCTCTGATCCTAACACCAAATGCTCCCTAAATGCTAATCTCCTCGGCACCCAGTGCAAATGATGCGACTCCTCAACAACTGAAGTGGAGATTCTCTCACCATGTTTCGTCCGCTAAAAGCCCTAGTTGATGAAAATCACTATTAGGCACGAAAGTTCTAGTTCGACTAGGCACCAAAAGTCTTAGTTGTCTTGATGAAAATCACTACTAGGCTCTCTACTAGGTAGAGAAAGAAAACCCTAGTTCGGCTAGGTACAAAAAGTCTTAGTTGTTTTGATGAAAATCAATACTAGACTCTCTAGTAGGAAAATCCTAGCGACTAGGTACAAAAAGTTCTAGTTGTCTTGATGAAAACAAATACTAGGCTCTCTACTAGGTAGAGAAATAAAACTTTGGCTCTGCTAGGCATAAAAAGACCTGGTTGACTTGATGAAAATCACTATTAGGCACCAAAAGTCCTAGCATGCCTAGACATCAACAAAAGCTCTAACTTGGCTAGGCACTCAAAGTCAACAAAAGCCCTAGCTAGGCTAAACACTTAAAGTCCTAACATGCCTGGACATCAACAAAAGCCCTAGCATGCCTAGGCACTGAAAGCCCTAGCTCAGCTACCCTAGTTCGGCTAGGCACTCAAAGTCCTAGCACGCCTAGATATCAACAAAAGCCCTAATTCGGCTAGGAACTGAAAGCCTTAGCTTGGCTAGGCACTCAAAGCCCTAGCTCGCCTAGGCATCAACGAAAGCCCTAGCTCGCTTAGGCACCGAAAACCCCAGCTCGGCTAAGTACAAAAATCCTGGCTCGGCTAGGTGCTAAAAGCCCTAGTTCAACTAGGCGCTGAAGGTGACATAATTAATTGAGCCTCGAGACTTGGACCTGAGGCACATAAAAGCTACCAATCCCTCACAAACCCAACCTAACACCCCACCTAGCCATCATGAGCTAGGGGGTAACATGACAAACACGTGAAATCCAATCTCACACTCTACCTAGCCATCATGGGTTATGGGATGATGTGACAGGACAAGGGTCAACCCTCTCTCTCTCTCTCAATCTCTCTCTATGTATATATATATATGTGTGTGTGTGTGCGCTACTCTATTCTTAGTAAAGGTATGGCAAAACTCCCACACATATATGTTCATCCTCTTGTCTGCCGCTTCTCGGGAGGTTTGTTTTGCTGGTATCCAGCAGTAGAAGCACGTGAGGGTTTTTGCCATATTACTCATCAGGCTCTTTTTCATTAATTTGTGAGTATATATATTTTATGCTCTCTCAACTCTGTTTGGTTGCCGAGAAACTACAACAAGAGAGAGAAAGAGGAGATACCAAAGGAATACTTTCTTTCTCTTGTTTTTCTTGCCAACCGAGCATTAAGATATTTCTATTTTGTAATCTTCTTTGCTCTTTTAGTTGATCGTATAATTTTATTTTTATATTATCTTTACAAGTGTTGAACAAGTCGGCACATCAATTTTTAAACTAAATTGTGTACATATTGTAATAATTGTATTTGGTTTATTGTTTCTGTTTTATCTTATTTTGATTGTTCCTAAAATCTTTAAACATCTTGAAATTTAATTTTTGGAAGCAAGAGGGAAGGATATTCAAATTGTAAATAAATGCAAAAGAAATGGTATAAGGGGTCGAAAGTTCTAAATGTTCTTTCATTCATTTTCTTTAGTAATCGGAAACTTCTGGTCATTCTACAATTCCAATTTCCATTTTTTTGGTATTTTTCTTTTTCATCCCATTATTTTACAATTTTCTGATTGTTCTTGATTTTTCATAGCTTGTTTCACAAAGGTGGTAGTAGTGTCCAATTTGCCTCGGTTGCCCTTGTTTATAATGTTCTTATTTTGATTGTTCATAAAATCTTTAAATGTCTTATGTTTAATTTTCTAGAAACTAGAGGGAAAGGATATTCAAATTTTAAATAATTGCAGAAGCAAGGGGGTATAAAAAGGAGGAGTTATACATTTTGTTTCCCTTAGTTTTCTTGGCAATCAAAAACTTGGGTTCATCCTCCAATTCCAATGGTAAATTTTTTGTATTTTCTTGTTTATCACGTGATTTATGATTTTTTGATTGTTCTTGATTTTTTATTGCTTGTTTCACAAAGCGTCGTAGTCAGTATTCGACAAAGATAATTATCTTCGGTTTCCGTGGAGAAGTTTGTTGTATTAAATACTTTCAAATATTTTTTTAACTATATGTATATTAGTCTAGGATTTTTATTGTATTAAATATTTTTAACTGTTTGTATCTTATTCTATAAGTAGATTATGAATTTCACATAGATTGATATTTATTGAGAGTATAAAAACACAGTTCTCTCTCTTTAAAAGCTTAAGATTTTAGATAAGTTAGTGATTAACAATTTAATAATTTTCTTTCACGTTTTTCGTATTTGTTCGTAGACATTTATCTAGCGTGTTTAGTTGTCGTGAAACTACTATGGGATAGCGATAGGATATACCAAAGAAACAGTATCTTTTTCTTACTTTTCTTGCCAACCCAATGTTAAGATATTCCTTGTTTTGCAAATTTCTTAGTTTTATTATTTGTTATTATTTTATTTTTATATTATCTTTACAAGGGTTGGACAAGTTGTCACATCCATTTTAAAACTAATTTTTCTTCATATTAAAATAATTGTATTTGGTTTGTTGTTTGTAATGTACCTTGTTTTTATTGTTCGTTCATTCTTTAGACGTCTTGTGTTTAATTTTTGGAAAATTAAAGTGCAAGTATATTTGAATTTTAAATAATTGCAGGAGAAATGATATAAAGAATAGAAAGTTATACATTTTCTCTCCCTTTATTTTTCTCGGCAATCAAAAACTTTGTTCACCCATTCCAATTTCTAATTTTTTATTTTTTTGGTAATTTGCTTTTTATCTTGTGAATTTATGATTTTCTGATTGTTCTATAGTTTTCATTACTTGTTTCAAAATTTTATCCCTTTTTTTTCCCTTTGTGATTTTTTCTAGTTAATCTTCGTATCGTGTACCCAGAAGTTCGACAAGTTTGCGATGTTTTGCTTTTTATATTATTATTTTTTGTTTTTTTGCTATATATTTGATTTTGTTATTTCGGGTATATGAAATTTGCTAAGAAAATTTGTATGTGGTTTGTTTCACATTTTGCTGTAGTTATCTTTTCATTCCTAATGTTTATAATTGCATTATATGTGGTGTTGTATTAAATATGTTCAGTAGTATGTATTTTATTTTGCACATAGTTTAAGAATTTCACACTCTTAGACTAGCATCTGCTCTTGTTTGGTCGGTAAGAAATTAGAGAATTGTTTTTGGGGAGGGGGGAGGGGGAATATACCAAACTAATAGCGATTCCTTCAGAAAACTTTGTTGTTTGTTCTTATTAATTCATAGTTACATTATCTTTAAAAGCTTTGAAATAGTTCATATATCATTTTTTAACTAAACTTTCTACATTTTAAAAAATTGTATAATTGTGTTTGGTTTGTTATTCGTAAGGTATCATATTTTGACTGTTCATAGAATCATTATACCATGTTTCGTTTCTGGAAAACTAGAGGGACAAGGTTGTGAATTTTAAATAATTGGGAAAATAGTGGTATAAAGAGTAGAAGGTTATACATTTTCTTTCCCTTAGTTTTCATGGAAACTTCGGGTCATTCTTTGTTTCTTCAATTCCAATTTTCTTTCAATCTTTACTTTCTTATCCTATTTTCACTAGCTATTTGCTGATTGTTCTATGTTATTAGACAGAGAATAATAGAAAGTCGTACCCAAAAGGATAGGCGAGTACTCTTATTTATAATAAAACTAGGCAATTCCATTACATTCATACACCTATACACACCGGATAATAAATATATAATAATAATACTAATACGATATATTTCTAATACCCCTTCAAGTTGGAGCATATATATCTATCATGCCTAACTTGTTACATAAATATGAGACGCGTTGACCCGGTAGGAATTTAGTGAAAATATCGGCCACCTGGTCCCCTGTAGGAACTGACCCAAAAGTAACGCCTTTCTGATATTCTATACGGACAAAATAGTAGTCAATCTCAATGTTCTTTGTTCTCTCATGAAATACTGGGTTTGTGGCAATATAAATAGTTGAGATATTATCAACCAAGAGTCTGGTAGATCCTCGAAAAAGAAAGTGTAACTCTGTCAAAATTTGCTATAGCCGCATAATCTTAGCAGTCGCTAAAATCATAGCTCAGTATTCGGCTTCAACATTAGATTGGGAGACCACAATCTGCTTCTTGCTCTTCTAGAAAATCAAATTTCTACCAATAAAGATAGAGTAACCAGAGATGGATCTCTTGTCAAATGTACATCCAGCCTAATTAGCATCAGAGTACCTTTCCATTCCCATTTGACCATAATCAGAAAACTAGATGCCCTTCTTTGGGTTTTTGTGCAAGTACCGAAGGATGCGTAACACTGCTTGCCAACGGAAAATACATGGATCAGACAAAAACTGACTTACTACACTCACTGGATAAGTAATATCTGGACGAGTCATAGTAGTAAGATAATTTAGTTATTCCACTATACGGCGATACTGGTTAGGATCAGAGAGAGCCACTCCTTCCTTCGGTTCTAATTTGACATTAGTCTCTATAGGTGAGTCCACTCCTTTAGTATTCATATATTCTGCACGCTCCAGAATATCAAAAAGATACTTTCGCTGAGAAATGAACACACCTTTCTTATTCCTGGTTACTTCAATGCCCAGGAAATATTGAAATTCACCAAGATCTTTCGTCTAAAACTTGGTGCCCGTGAATGATTTAAGCTTAGCAATCCCTCTAGTGTCACTACCAGTAATAGCAATGCCATCCACATAGACGACGAGTAAGATGCATCCCGCTAAGGTATGACGAAAGAATACAGTATGATCCTTTGTGGATTGCTGAAGACTAAACTATTGTACCACAGAACTGAAACGGCTAAACCAGGCCCTAGGAGACTACTTCAGACCATTTAAGGAACACTTTAATCGACGTAAATGATTAGGGGACACCCCCAAGCAACAAAATCGGGTGGTTTCTCCATATAAACCTCTTCCTCTAAATCACCATGAAGGAAGGCATTTTTCACATCAAGTTGATATAAAGGTTACTGATGAGAAGCAGCCAGTGATAAGAACAAACGAACGGAGGCCATCTTTGCAACATGCGAAAAGGTATCAAAGTAGTCAAGGCCATAGGTTTGAGCATAGCCCTTGGTTACTAAGCGAGCATTCAAATGCTCAAGGGAGCCATTAGAACGAAGTTTGACTGCATAGACCCACTTACAGCCGATCGCAGTCTTCCCTAGAGGAAGATTTATTAGATCCTAAGTATTATTAGCCTCAAGAGTATTTATTTTCTCAATCATAGCCTTGCGCTAAGCTGGATGAGAAAGAGTATCGACAACAGAGTAAGGCAAAGTATGTTGATCAAGAGTTTTAATATACTACTAGACAGTAGACGGTAAACCACAATAGAAGGTAGTATATAAGGGATGATCTCTACAATTACGATAAGATTTGCATAAAGTAATAGGAGGGTCACTTACCTGATCAGAGGTTGGATCCGATTGAGATACTGACTCGAGTAGAGGAGAGGTGGTGGAGCTTGGTGACACTGAGGAGTCGGAGAATGATGAAAAAACAGGTGTCTCGGAGATAGCAGGTGGAGACTCCTCGGGAATATCAATTGGAGGACTATTAACAGGAGATGATGCCACTGGTAAATCAGGAGATGACTGATACAGTAAAATATGATCTAAACCATCATCAATACAGGAGAAAGGTGGAGTAGTCGAGCCATAGAATGGGGTAGATTCATCAACAAACACCACATCTCGGGAAACAACAAAGCATCGCAAGTCAGGACTATAACACCGATATCCTTTTTGAGTTTTAGGATATCTCATGAAGGCACACTTTAGTGCGCGAGCCTCTAACTTTGTCACATTTGGCCCTAGTATCTCTCACATAGCAGACACACCCAAAGATCTTGAGTGGTAAAGAAAAAAGAATATATTGAGGAAGTAAAACGGACAAGGGTATAGCACCATATAGGACAGAGGAAGGCAATCTATTAATAAGATAACATGCAGTCATCACAGATTCACCCTAGAATACTTTGGAAACTCGCATCTGAAACATCAAGGCACGTGCAATTTTCAGGAGATATCTATTCTTTCGCTCAGCCACCTCATTCTACTGAGGTGTGTCAGGGCATGATGTTTGGTGAATAATTCCATGTGTCCGCAGATAGGAACCCAACACACCACCAACGTACTCACCTCCATTATTACTACGGAGGATTTTCACAGTTGTGCCAAATTGAGTGTGAACTTCATTATAAAAAACAGTAAACACAGTAGGTAATTCATACTGTTTTTTCATAAGATAAGTAATGCGAGAATAACCATCAACAAAAGTTACAAAATACCGAAAACCAAATAAAGAGGTGATAGACACGGGCCCCAAATATCTGAGTGAACTAAAGAAAAATGTCTCATGGTTCTATTATTTTGTCTAGACACATATGGCACACGCAGGTGCTTAGCAAATCGACACAATTCACATTCTAACTGGGTAACCTGACTGAAACGGGGACAAAGTTTCTTTAAATTTAGCAAGGAGGGATGACCCAGCCAACAATGTATATCCAATATCTGAGACGATAGCCCGGAGCATGCAACATCCAAAGTCTCATCCAGCACATACATGCCACCTACCACCCGTTATCTACTGATAGTACTCCTCGAAGTTAGATATTGAAAAACACAATGATCAGGAAAAAAAAGTTACTGAGCAATTCAGATCCCTGAAAATACGACTCCCAACTAGTAAATTAAACTGATTAGCAGAAGTATGTAAAACATCAGAGAGTATAATGGATGGAGATAAAGTAACTACTCCATGCCCTTTCACCTCTAACGTTCCTCCATTGGCAACTATCACCCCACTGTGTTCAGAGGTTAACTTATAAGATGAAAGAGTTCTTGTGGAGTGGGTCATATGAGTAGAATCACCCGAATCTATCACCCATGATTTGGGGGTGGCCATACAGGCAGCTGGATTACCTGCAACTGTGGCGAATGGGGTATCGGCTGTGTTCCCAATCCGCATCTAAATGAATTGATCATATTCCTCCTGTGTTATATCTAAAGTTCTCCGCTCAGAAGAAGGGAGAGGAGCATCATATTCGGCCACGACATTTGCCACATAGGATGTAGGACGGCCATGCAGCTTCCAACACGAGCTTTGTACATGTCACTGCTCTCCACAATAGTAGTAGGATCTGGTATCACGTCCACCGCGACCTCTGCCGCATCCTCCATCGCGGCCTCTATCTCAGCCACCATCACCATGGCCTCCATCACGACCTTTACCATGAAAACTACCTCGACTTCCACCATAAAAGGCACCTAAGGCTGTATGATTACCTCTGTTAGTAGTAGGAATTCGAGGCTCATCTTTACTAATTGCTCTGTTCATCCTTCTGAAGACCTCAGATAAAGATGGAATATCGGACCCAGCCAAGATCTGTGACCGTGCGGAGTTAAGTTGCTGGTTCACTCCAGCTAAGAAACAAGCAACCAAGAACTGCATTCGTTGCTATATGAAAATCTCGTATCGATTTGTAAAAGGTACCAAATGATCATACTCATCAACTAATACCTTGAACTCGGTGAAGTAATCTGAAAATGCCATTCTCCCTACTGTATCCTAAAGATACTCCGCATCACATTATATAATCTGGGCAAGTCGTTAATCGAAGCAAATGTCTTCTCGAGGATAGTCCACATCTCTCGAACAGTGATGGCATTATCTACCAAAACCTCAATGGAAGGCTCCATTGAATTCAACATCTTACTAAGCAGTCTGGCGTCATTCCTCTTCCACCTTTTGTATTCATCAGATCCTTTCTCAGGAGGATCGTTGAACAAATGATCCTCCTTTTTCATGTCTTCAATTGTTAGCAAGACCTTCTTCCATAACACATATGTTTGTGGTTCAGTTAATCTCGAATTCACTAGCCGTGTGGATGATGAAAACACATATGTGATTCCTTGTTTATCAGTACTCATTTGAGTTTCACTAACCCGTCTTTCAGTACTCATTAGAGAGCTCCTAACCCTTGTCGAACTCTTAGTCGATATCACAATCGAGCAATAGCAAGGAATCACCAAACACAGTCACAACTTTAAATAATCATAAATGGACCACCAAACATACCTTCAAACTATTTTCATGGATTTAAACACCCTGTGACAGTTTCCTAGACCCTCAAAATAGCAGTTAGGCCTCAGGACTATTGGTACCCGCAGGATCCAAGTAGACAACCGTGGCAACTCCTAGAGCCTCAAAACAACAGTTAGGGTTCCCCTTGGGACTGTCGGTACTATAGCAGAGAGAGAGAGAGAGAGAGAGAGAGAGAGAGAGAGAGAGGCTGTCGGCACCTTCCAACAGTAGCTAGAGTGTCAAGAGATGGTGTTGGCTAGGGTTTCAGATGTTAGATGGGTCTATCGGCACCTTCCAGAGATGGAGAAGGGTAGTCGGCATACCAAGGAGGGAGAATAGAGGCAGGTGGTGCAGGGAAGAGAGGAAGAGAGGGCCGTTGGCACCCGTCGGCACTGTTGAAGGGTTGTCGGCACTAGCGCAGGCTGAAGGGCGGCTCGTCGACACTGTTGAAGGGCTAAGGGTGGTCGAGAGTAGTGGCTGTTGGGAGGTTGAGGATGGCTATTGGGTGGTCGAGAGTGGCTCGTCAGCATTGTTGGAGGGCTGAAGGATGTCGGCGGCTGGGTGGTTGGGTACCAGGGTGGCTGTCGGCACTGTTGGAGGGTTGAAGGGAGGTCGGCGGCTGGGTACCAGGGTGGTTGTCTGCACTGTTAAAGGTTGAAGGACGGTTGGTGGCTGGGTGGCTGTCGGTACTATTGAACGCTAGGGTTAGGGTTAGAATTTCATGAAGGCTAGGGTTTTATGATAGCTCTGATACCATGTTATTAGATAGAGAACAATGGAAAGTCGTACCCAAAAGGATAAGCGAATACTCTTATTTATAATAAAGCTAGGTAACGCCATTACACCCACACACCCACACACATCGGATAATAAATATATAATAATAATACTAATACGATATATATCTAACATTCTAGAGTTTTTATTACCGGTTTCTCAAATAATGGTAGTCAGTGTCCGAGAATGATGTCTTTTGCCTCGGCTGCCTTGAGAATTTGTGGTGTTCCAAAATTTGATCTGTTTCTTTTTTCCTTATTTGATATTTTCCAATTAATCTTTGTATCATGTACCAAATTATTTGGGATGTTTGGGAAATTTTCTTACTATATTTGTTGTAATTCAATCTATATGAGTTTGCTAAGCACTTTTATATGTGGCGTGTCTTAAATTTTGGAGTAGTTTACCTTTTCATAACTACCTTTTGAAGTGCATTATATGAAATGTGGTATTAAATATGTTTTAAGAGTACTTATATTATTAAGTATTATTATAAACTTTGCTCTTTTACTTTTGTTCTTAGACTTAGATCTTCTCTATTTGGTTGCTGAATAATTATACACATGTAGAGAGAGAGAGAGGATATACTAAAGCAATGTTTTCCGTCTCTTAGGATTTCATGTTGGGAGAACAGTAGTTATTTCTTGCTTTGGAAACTTCTTCTCTCCTTTTTTTTTTCTTTGTTGTGGCACGGCATTAAAGATGTGAAGAAAAACCTTTCTGGACCAAACTGTCCAGATTGAACAAAGTAGTGGCGAGGAAGCAGTTGCTTGACAAATCCGTTTGGACGACCGTCCGGATGGAATGAAGGGCTCAATTTCGTTCGAGCAGAGTGCGGCGGATACGAGCGTGTTTTAACCCTAATTCTCTTGTTTTTGGCAATCTATTTTTAAAGGGGTTATTGTTCTAATCATATTAGTTGAGTGATACACTATTGTAACCTTATTTTCTTTTAAGAATAGTGAAACATGTGAATCCATGGAGCTAGGCACCAATTGTCGAAAACTATAGAGCTGGTGCAAAATTAAGCACTAGAACTACAATTGTATCCTTTTATATGAGTTGGCTAAACTTTTGTTGTAGAAAATGTAAAGTGCTCATTTACTGCCTTGGGGTTCTTATTTTTATAATGTCATCCAATGTCTTTCATTCTTCTTATATGCATTTACCTCGGTGCCACAGAGTGATGATTTGGCTAGGCCTTGTCATTTTCCTCCATCATCTTGCTTAAGATTCTAATCAGGGTTTTATTTGTAGCTTCAGCTTGTCCATTACCCTTAGGTTAGTATTGCGTTGACTTATGGTATTGTATCTAATATGACTCAGTAGATACTGAACTCGCTTGTTTACGAATGGTGTTATGTTATTTGATAGTATCACTTGGGGAACTTCAAATCTGCAGATGATGTGATCTTTGATAAAGCCCGCGATTGCATTGGCTACCGCCTTCTTCATAGGTATGGTTTCGACCCACTTAGTGAACACTTTTGTTGTTGCGATGATCAATTGGTGTCCCTTAACTGGAGGGTATATGGGATCTCGATGAGATCCGTGGCGCCCACGTGTGAAAGGGCCTTGTGTCCTCAGGTTGGCCAGGTTGATTGTTGTGCATGGACTAGATCTTTGTGCTTTTGGCAAGGCTCACATGGTTCATTGCATCTTCTTCCATGCTTGGCCAGTAGTACCCCGAATGTAACTGTTGGTAAAGCCGAGTAGCTCCTTCATGTTCCCCTCGGTGTGCCTGTTCTAGCACCTTGTCGATCTTGTTGTTTGCTATGCATCGAAGCGGTTACCCTTCTAGACTTAGTCGAAACAACGGTCTCTCGATAAAGAATCTTACTGACTATTTTTTTCATCGCGTGGCTATCCCAGAGTCCAAGGGGAGCGCTCCTTCTCAAAGGTAATCAAGGTATGGAAGCCTCTAATCTGATGGGGTTTCGTTGCAGTAACACTCATCTTAAATAGTTGTAGCCTAACATTGCAAGCGTTCCCCATGTACTTGAGCGGTGTGCTGCATTTCGGGCCAATAATATCCTTGCCTTTGGAACCTTCATGTATAGACTGATATCGACCTCTCAGGTTTTCTCATGGATGTGATACAGTCTCCGCCTTGCCTCCTCTCTGTCTATGTATCTGGCTAATAGTCCACCAGCGACGCGGTGGTATAACTCTTCGCTAATGAGTATGTATTGGGCTATCTTGGTGATTGGTACAGTACCCTTGCCTATCTGTAGCTGTTTAATGATCGAAGATTGCTAGTCTTCTGTGAGGCGCTTAAGGCACTCCTCAAGGAGGATAGTTGGCTCTTCCTTCTTTCTTACTGTAACGATGGTAATGTTAGTGGGAACCTCTAATTTTGTCCCCAGCATGGCCAGGGCATCAGGCAATCTATTAGCTGGTCGACAGGCATGTTCTAACTTGACCTCCTCGAATTTCCTAAGCAACTTCTGCATTACTATCTTGTAGCTCACCAAAGCGACTTCTTTTAAGCCAAACTCACATATTCCTTGTGTCATCACTAGGTTGAAGTCTCCTTATATCCTTAGTCGTCTAGCTTCTATTCGCTCTGCGGCCAAGAGTCCCATGATTAGTGCCTCGTACCCTGCCTCATTATTTGAACATTTGAACTAGAGCTTGTATGACGGATCAATTCTATTGCCCGGCTCCTAACGCTCTAGAGCCACTCTTGCTTTACCTGTGCCATCCGTCGCAGCTCCATCGAACTGTAGGATTCATTGCTTGCTCAGGCCTGCAGTGAACGCTGCCTCACAGACCCCCTTAGCAATTCCTCAACAAGTGGCTCAATAACTTGTCTGGGGAGCTGGGCGAGTAGGTCAACTAGTGCTTAGCACTTGTCCACCTTAAGTATCGTACAAGTTATATCAAATTTAGTTAAGGATTAAATCCATCTGACTACCCACCCTGTCAGTGCTAAATTACTTAGCAGGAACCTGATTGGGTTGCACTTAGTCCTTACTCCAATCCGATGTGCTAAGAAATAGTGTCTCAATATCTGCGCTGTAAAGACCAATACTAGGCAATGTCTCTCGATTGGAGTGTACCTTTCCTCTGGCCCTCAAGTCTTCTTGCTTATATAATAAACTAGTCACTCAATCCCCTCGAACTCCTGCACTAGTAGGGCCCCGATGGATCGTGTAGGGGAGGTTTGGTACAATATGAGTGACTTTCTAGGCTGTGGTGCTATTATAATCCGAGAGAAAGTCAGGGCTTCTTTCACCTTGTTAAGAGCCCGTTAGTGTTCGTCTGTCCATTTGAACTTAACATATCTCTTGACCAACTCAGAAAAAAGGAATGTTATTTCTGCTAAAGCGAGAATGAAATGTCGTAGGTAAGATATTTTCACCATAAACCCTCTTAGTGACTTTTGAGGCCAAGGTGGGGGCATCTCTAGTACAGATTTGATCTTCTGGTTGTCTGTCTCTATGCTATACTGGTGTACTAAAAATTCCAAAAATTTATCGGCCGTTACTCCAAATGCACATTTCAGCAAGTTCATCCTCATTCCTCATTTTAAATTTCTTTCACCTCTTGAACATTGCTTCTAAATCAACAAGATGGTCTTTTCGTTTCCTTAACTTGGCAACCAAATCATCAACGTAGTCTTCTATTGTGCAGTATAATATATCATGGAATACTGCCACTATAGCCCACTGATATGTTGCACTAGCATTCTTCAACCCGAACGACATAACTGTATAATAAAAATTTCTTACATGTGTGTAGAATGTTGTTTTCTCTGCATCGCCCCTTGCTTTTCTAATCTGATTATCGCCACTAAACTCATCTATAACAGAAAACATTTCATGTCTTGAGGTAGCGTCCACTATTGTGTCGATATGGGTAGAGGGAATTCATCCTTTGGGAAGGCCTTGTTTTGATCCCTAAAGTCGATGCATGTATGGATCTGTTCATTCTTCTTATTTACTGGTACATTATTTGTCAACCATATTGGGTGTTGTATAGGCTGTATAAAGTTTGCCTTTTGTTGTTTCTCAATCTCTGTTTTGACTTTCCTTACACTTCTGGG
>JAOTRH010241323.1:0-40517 GCA_034768845.1 Heliamphora exappendiculata | reverse complement strand
TAATTGAGGGGATGGGAGTTGTTTTATAGATATATATCACTTGCCTAATTTCTTGGTAGGAAGATATATATTGTTGCTATGTATATCTTGAGAAAGATATACATGTATTGTATATCTTAAGTGAATATATATATATATATATATATAATAATAATAGGAGACTCAAAACTCTAATGATCCTCCTCTAGTTGCCGCCCCCTCTATCTCTTTTTGGCAATTTCATTATTGTTTCTTGAAGACTAAGTGTGAGAAGAAACCAAAGAAGAAAATAACTTCGATCGGCATCGGTAACCACACACTGTGATCATCGTAGCGCGTTCGGGATATACGTGAGAAGATTTTCAGATCGTCTTCAACGTATTCGGGAGTTTTTGAAACTTTTCGACAAGTTTCATAAAAGTATAACAGTATTTAGATTAATAGCGTTCTTGTTTTTCATGAAAAACTCACGTGCCGTTTTTTACGGTCACGACACCGGTTCTAAAAAATTTTCCGCATCCCAACAATAATAACAGTGTTCAAATCTCCTATGTTTATCCTGTACAGCCTGTATATGGCATGTTAGAGACGGAAACATTGTTGCATAACCCTTAGGCCTTTTCTTGTTCTGTTCAGTTTTTCATCGCATGTTTTTCACTTTGCTTTGCTTAGGCGATACGTGTGACATGTTTAGGGATAAGAACCAAATTGCATGACCCTTATGGACATAGTTAAGATTTTATTTCTTTGTTTCCTTTTATATGGACTCTCTTTAACCTCCTATTCTGCACATGTTACCTTTAATAAGTTTACAACAATAACCAATATTGACGAAGTAGAGACCAACCTCACGGTTGGGCAAAAAGGTTGCCGAATATTAGCCCCCAAACCCTCCTTTTCTTTGATTACGTTTTAAAAAAAAAGACATGTGGCCTTCTTTTTATTTTTCTTGATTTGTTTTTTAAAATGAAGTGGCGACTTTATTTTCTTAAAACATACTCGGATATCTTGAATTTTCTATTTTTTTTTTAAAAAAAATTCTAAAAATAATAGAAATCTGATGCACCTGTCCCATCCTCACAACAAACAAACGCCCAAACACGATTGTCTATTTTGGTTTCACCCTTGTTAATAAGCTACAATTTTCTTTCTATTATGTATTATACACACACACACACACATACATAGAGATAGACATAGACAAGGGGGTCAAAATTAAGGGGTGTTCAAAAAAATCGATGGATTTTAAAAAGTAAAGAAAATACTCTCAGTAGTTAGACGGATCGGTATACCTTAATACAGATCAATCGGTCTGAGGTTATGTCAAAGTATTGCTAGCTATGCAAGATAGATTGATTGACGAATTAATCTAGATCGATGGACAAATCGTTCTTAAGATATACTGATTGGTCTATGCGGGACAAACTTATAATAGGCATCAAGGTGTTAGAGTTGTATACTTAAAATTATGATTTGAATTATTTATTTGATTTTATTTTAATAACATTTATTTTTTCATTTTAATTGAGAATCAGTATAAGCAATGTATGTGTTTCATTATTTATTTAATATTGTGTTTGAGTATTTTTTATTCTACATAATAGTTAACCTGATGTGTAGAGTTCAACTTACACATGGAAGATCAAATTATCGATTATTGAGGAATATAATTTTTTAGTTCACAATCTTAGATGGAATTGGACACACCATCGGTAGGGTTGTAGTATAGTATTTTAATAGATCTGTATTAATTATGGGGAATGGAATATTTTCAACTATAGGTAGGACTCATGATATTAGTACACTTTGTATATATTGAACAGGACCGTATTTGGTGATTAATTTTATACTAACTATATAAATTAATTTACACCCCATAGTAATTATCAGTGCTTCTACCCTTAATCCTGAAATAATTATTAGACACGTATATTTAGTATTTGTCATTATGATTCATTAGAGGGTGCGATCGTTTACGAGTGTATAATTGCAGTGAGTTGGATAACAACATTACATGTATGGTGGATATTAATTATTGACGAAATTCACATCCCAACATAGGGATTGATGTGTTAGGGTTATATACCAAAAATCATGAGATGAAATTTTGGTATTATTTTTATTTATTAATAAAAAAAATTTTATTTTAATGAGAATCTATATGAGTAATGTATGTATTTTCTTGTTTATTTAATGTTATCCATAAATACCTTTTATTTTAGAAAGTAATTAATTTGGTGTGTAGAGTTTGGCTTACACACAGAAGACAAGATTATTAGTTCTTATAGAATATAAGTTTTGTCGGCTGCCTCACCGACTGAACTGATGTACTCCCACCTGCCATCCGGGAAGTCTGTACTGCTGAAGGCTACTGTCGACCCTGCGCATACGAACCCACTGATGTATCCTCTATGCTCGGCACACTGCCTCTCTGGTGACAATTCCTACGAATATGTCCAGACTGCCCACACTCATAGCAAATTGACAGTTCCCACCCCTGCGGCTGCACTGGAGTCAAACATTGGGATGGTCTCGGCTGTAAACAATCTGTCGCACGATGCCCCGGCTATCTGCATCGATAATAGATCAACTCCCACTGCTTTGGCCTCCCAAACAAAGCCACATATGGTGATGGTGCTGAAAATTGATGTGGTCCCGATGGATAAAAGTTAGGACCATAGGACTTTTGCCTCTTGCTGGAGCGTCCAACTGTCTGTTCCTCCACTCCACCCTGCGATGTCCTGGCCTCCCTCAAAGCTCGAGTCACAGCCAATGAATTCTCAACCCTCGCTGCTGCCTCTACCAGCTCTCTGAACACACAAAATCCCATCACAGCCACTCGCTCCTTGATCGCTGGCCTCAAACCCCGCTCAAACCTCATCGAAAGCAATTCATATGTGCACTCCACCACCGGTGTAAACCGAAACAAGCTCGTAAACCTGAACTCGTACTGCATGTCCATGGCCCCCTGGGTAAGAGAATAGAACTCCTCCCTGCACAAGTCCCTCCTCGAAGCTGGGAAATATCTCTCCAGAAAGGCTCATGTAAAAGATGCCCATGTGGCCCCCACTGTAGTCCTGGCATTTCTCCACCACTGATGAGCAGCACCCCTTAGCTGAAAAGTAGCAAAGGAAATCCGTAACTCATCCTCCACAATCTGCAATGTGTCAAGGATCCTAGTCGTCAACTCCAACCACTCTGTCGCCATAAGAGAATCAGGATCTCCTGCAAAGGTAGGCGGATCTATGTTCCAGAATTCCCGCATCGCAACTATAACCCTCACCTCAGGCACCACCTCTCTCTCCCTAACAGTCTCACCCCTAGCAACCTGCTGCTGGATAGAACCAACCAGAACATGCAACAACTCCGTCATCAGGGATAGGAATATCCCCTTGGCCGACACGGCCACAACCATGGCCTCGCCCTCTCTTCGCTGACATCACGTCTACATGAAAGCAAAGCAATACATAAGACGCAAGACATCGCATGAACATAAACGCTAACCACTTAGCATGCTATCACGTAGCCACATAGGTTCATGCTAAACAACTCCACATACCGAGGAGAATCAACAAGAATGACTCGTCAATCTGAATAACCTACTTAGATTCCCAGATAGAAATCACGTTAGCTAAACGCGTTTCTAACTTGGCTCCCAAGTTTGTTAATCCAAATGCCCAAAGACAAGACTATCACTCCTAAGATTCAACCCCCATGCTCACATATACACATCGTTCACGTATGACTCACATGATATCACGTTCATGTTATCAAAATACCTAAACACATGCAATCAAGCACACACAATCAACCTCACACGGGGTACACCCTCTTCCCCCAGCTCATAGGTATTCGAACCTAGAGCTCTGATACCAAGTTGTCACGCCCCAAACTCCGGGCCACATGAAATGCCACAAGCAACCAAACATGATACCCAACCCGAGAATACACTCTCAATTTAAACCATACATGCATTGTATATAAACGCCAAACGGTAACATTACACGGCTCCAATGCCCGAAAAACATGTTATAAGCATACATGTAATAAAATAACAAAAAAGGAAGACTACAGCTCTTCCGCCTCTCCCGCACCTCCTAATCAACCAGCGTGACCGGCACCTGAAGATAAATAAATCCCACACTGTGAGCCAAAGCTCAGCAGATCGTAAACAACACATGCAGTATAAGCTAAACATGCTCGATAAACGAAGTGCAGTTTTTGACTATCTTTCAAGCCAATAAAATAATTTGAAAACCGTTTTAGATCATGACTCACCAGAGCTAGAAAACCATTTTCACATGCAAGGGAAAGCGAAGATAAAAACCATTTGTCGACTCATTAGAGCCTTGAAAACAATTTCAATATTACGACTCCCGCAGGCCGTTATTACAGTATTTCGACTCCCGTAGGCCGATAATACACTTTTTAAGAAAATTGGTCTATCCGTCCCAATATGCAATACATGCAATCCATGAACACGTGCCTCTTCAGGACCTCGTTTCAGCCTTCTGATATCGCACACACATCCACACTCGTGCCTCATCAGGATCTCGTTTCAATTTTTCAGATATCGCACACACACCCACACCACGCACGCAACCCATGCAACACATATCTTCACGGACTTTCACCGTAGGACTGCAGCCGCCGAATACACACACCGGCTTTCGCAGTCTACCTCATACACCCACACACGCACACATGTATCATCAACTCGAATTTACATATACTGGATCACAGATTCATCTAAACCATATCATACACATATGCAAACATAAACAAGGATTTAAAGCATATAACCATGTATCAACACGACGTTCCACAAACCACGTCACATGCTTCTAAAACTCTAGGTTTTAAAGCATAAACCACGTTACACATAAAGATGCCACCTTATGTAATTCACTTACATATTCCGTACATAATAAACATGGTTATAAAGGTACAAATCAGTTATAAAAGCACATAGCCACATATAACCTCACACCACGACGCCACCTGTCACATAACCCGACATCCACACACCTGGACCCACGATGCTCACGACGCCTTCATGTGCCAACACGATCAACAAACGTACATAACTCGACCTAGCCGAAGGCCAACACCAAGCCCACAACCATGGTTCTTACCAAAACCTCACACTCCCCATGCATAACCATCACGCACACGACTGGGCCACAACACCCGAAATCTAACCATGCACGTCAACCCAAGGATTGCATCTAAAGAAACACACAGGATCACAACACGAACCCCTAAAACCACCACACGACCAACCAAACCCCAAAAAGAATTCACAAGTATTTGAATCAAGTAATTTCCATAAATTATTCAATTGAATATCATGGGACACCGATCAAAAATCAAAATCCAACCACCGAACCACCAGCAAGAAGCCTAGAAAATTCGGATGATCAACCCAAAGAAAAGCTAGCTGATCAACCTAACAAGATCCGGTTGATCAACCCAAAGAAGATCTGGCTGATCAACCCAAAGAAGATCATTTTTAAGGTACGGTTTTTGACCTCCAAACCTCAAATCGAAGCCTCCAAACTCTGATTCAACACCCGTGAACATCCACACGCCTAGGCCTAACACCGAGACCTCAAAAGAAACTCCCGACACCCGATTCTATCCACAAAAATTGCCAAAAATGAGTTTTAAACCCAAAAACCCAACTTCAAAACAAACGCAGATCTACGGCAATCTACCCGTTAAAAACACGTATGTTTACCCATAGCACCCTTATACAGTAGTAGGGTTTAGAATCTTACCTCGGTGAGTTAAAAACTCGACACCTCGAACCATGTGCAAAATTGAGCTTTATCAGAATAAAAATCTGACCGGATGGTTTCGTAGCCCACCGTGCCAAAAGCAAGGATCCGCTGTTGGACCGCTGAAAATTGAGCCCCGGGCCCCCGAGAACTTAGAGAGAAGGCAGAGAGAAAAATGAAAAACTTAGGAGTTAAGTTTTGGAAAATATCTTCATGAAAATATCTGGCTCCAGATATTTATAGGCCTCTAAAATATCTTTTTTTTTGAATTTTTTTCAAAAATGGCACCACAACGGCCCAGGGCCCTGGAAACCTACCCCGCATGCATATCTAAGCCCGATCATGCATCAAAAGCGATAAAAACATGTTCAAACGAAAACACGTAACGTGCGTCCGAAAATGCCAAAAAAGAAAACGGGTCAGGGTCTAACAACCTCTTTGGAGTGTTTAAGGACTACTTGTCATTAGAGGAGAATACATTCCAATTGTCTGCACCTGGCACTCTGCAGCAGAATGAAGTAGCAGAAAGAAGGAATAAGACACTTATGGAGATGGTAAGGTCAATGATGGGTTATTCAGGTTTACCCAATTCATTTTGGGGACTCGCTTTAGAGACAATGGCTTACATTATAAATATGGTACCTTCTAAGTCAGTACCTTCTACTCTCATATAATTGTGGACCGAGCGTAAGCCTAATTTGAAACACAATCAGATTTGAGGGTGCCCAGCATATGTGCTAAAAGAGAACGCGTGTAAGTTGAAACTGAGGACAAAAGTTTATTTTTTTGTGGGTATTCCAAGGGAACGAAGGGTGATCTATTTTATAATTCTAAGGATCAAAAGGTCATTGTAAGCACTAATGCTCGATTCTTGGAAGATGATTATATTATGGATCATAGGCCCGAAAGCAACATTATTCTGGAATAACTGAGAAAAAATAGCAGTAGAACGGAAGAACAAGTCACTAATATTTTATTACCTCGTTA
The DNA here is from genome assembly GCA_034768845.1 of Heliamphora exappendiculata. NCBI lineage: Eukaryota > Viridiplantae > Streptophyta > Magnoliopsida > Ericales > Sarraceniaceae > Heliamphora > Heliamphora exappendiculata. The sequence goes on along the minus strand of JAOTRH010241323.1, from coordinate 33,771 downwards.
CAGTGGGAGAACCATCGGGACAAGTGCAAATCAAGAATAGGGTGCTGATGCACAGGGTTCAGATTATGCACAACGTGTTACTGCTAGTACACAGACACAGGGAGTGCCTCGTCGTAGTGGGAGGGCTGTTCATCAACCTAATCGGTATATGTTCTTAGGAGAGTCTTTTGATAAGATCATGACAGAACTAGATACTGAACCCTGTAGCTACGATGAAGGACTTTAAGAAAAAGATACAGATCTTTGGCTAAGGGCTATGAATTTAGAGATGGAATTTATATATTCCAATCAGGTCTAAAAACCTATAGAATCACCCGAAGAGATAAAATCTATTGGATGCAAGTGGATCTACAAGAAGAAGAGAGGAGCATATGGGAAGGTTAAAACCTTCAAAACTAGGCTTATTTCTAAATGGTTCACTTAGAAAGAAGAGATCGATTATGAGAAAACCTTTTTGCCAGTAGTCATGCTGAAATCTATCCAGATTCTCTTATCCATTGCTACTCATTTCGACTATGAAATATGGCAAATGGAAATCAAGACAGCTTTCCTTAACAGAAGTCTTGATAAGTGAATTTATATGATATAACCATACAGATTCATTGCAAAGGGCTAGGAACACTCGGTTTGATCAAGCCATTAAGTTTTATTATTTTGATAACAGTTCGAATGAGTCCTGTGTGTACAAGAAGTATGATGGAAGCGTGATGATATTCCTAAAACTTTATGTAGACAATATCTTGCTCATCGAAAATGATGTGGGGGCATTATCTATGGTTAAAGTATGGTTATCTGGGCAGTTCGATATAAATGACTTGAAAGAGGCCAGTCACATCCTTGAGATTAAGCTTATGCGAGATCAGAAACAATGGATGTTGGGCTTGTCACAAGCAAAGTATATCGATGATATCCTTACTCATTTTAACATGTAAGATTCTAAGAAAAAAATTCTCTCTTTTAGGCATGGAATCACTCTATCCAAGAATCAATGTTCTAAGACACCTGATGAGATAGAGAAGATGAAGATGATTCTTTATGCTTAGGCAGTAGGAAGCCTCATAAATGTTATGCTTTGCACTAGACCCAACATCTTCTTTGCTATTGGCATGGTTAGTAGATATCAGTCTAACCCAGGCGAGGAGCATTGGACTGTGGTAAAAAAATATAATTAAGTACCTGAAAAGGACTAAGAATTATATATTGATTACCAGGCAGACAATCTAATACATTTGGGGTACACAAATTCAGATTTTCAGTCAGACATAGAGCTTATATTAGGAAACAACCTTGCAGATCCTTTACAAAGAGCTTACCGACTAAGACTTTTGATAGTCATGTAGAGGGTATGGGAGTCAAATGTATAACAACATAATTTTGAGTATAAGTAGGAGATTGTTATGGTTAGTATACTAAAAATTATGTTTTTAGTATTTAATTTTATTTTAATAAAATTAATTTTTTATTTTATGAGAATCTTTATGAGCAATGTATGTGTATCATTTTTTTAATATTATGCATGGATGTATGGTATTATGTATAGTATTTAATCTGGTGTGTAGAGTATAACTTACACACAGTAGATCAGATTTTAGGTTATTGCAGAATTTAAGTTTTATGTTCACAATTTAAGTTTTATGTAGCATAGAGTTTTATTAGGCCGGTCTTGGTTACGGCATACAGAAAATAGCGTCGTCTATTGTTCTGACTCTCTATGCTAGTACATTTTGTGTGTATTGAACGGAACATTTGGAATAATTAATTGTCATAAATTAATTGATACCCCAAGATTATTATGAACAGTGATTATCCTCTTAATTTTGAAGTAATTATTAATTTGCGTATATTTAATATTCGTTGTTTTGATTTATTAGAGGGTGCGATCTTATATGAGTCTATATTCCCGGTGAGTTGGATATCGGTATTATTTATATGGAGAATATTAATTATTATCAGAATTCACGTCTCGAAAGATTAAGATTGATGATGCCCCCTTAAGGAAGTTTATATGTTTTGACTGGGCCAAAGCCTGCTGGTGGATTTGGTTATTCGGTGATCAAATAAGTTAAGTAAAAGGGCTTAAGGAATATCAAGATGCCGTTTAAATTAAATTATTAATAATTAAATTTAATTGGTAGATATTAGGAATCTTAACGTGGGGAGAAATGGTAAGCATTTAATAACAGGAGCTCAATGCAAGATGGTCTTGAGATTATGGGTTAGAGTATAATTATAGTTTTTTAGTAGTGTGAACTGTAATTCTGTGTTTTATGGAAATTGCAGAAATTGCTGCTGGTTTTTCATAATTGCAGATACCGCTATGAGATTTGCTTAATTGCGAAAACCGCTGATACGTGTTTGTGTTCCATTGGAAGTCTTACTCATAATTACTCCCCAGGTCTCTACTATAGTTTTATAAATATGCGGGTAGACTGAACTAGTTTCATAACTTTTCTTCTAAGACTAAAGCTATCCAGGTTCTGTCGGTACGCATTCTTGATAGAATATAGCCCACCCTAAATTGAGGGTTTTGGTCAATCTAGAAACGAAAACTAAATTTGTCTTAATGGAAGGTACATAAAGACAATCTCTCAATATTAAAACTCGATCTCTACCAAAATTGAGAGTGACATCTCCTACTGCAACTGCTGTTACCTTTGTATTATTGTCCATATGTAGATAAATCTCCTAATGACTAAATTGTCAGGTTTTTTTGAAACTCCTGCAATGAATTGCAGACATGATTAATAGATCCTGTATCTACACACCAGGTACCGGTAGATTACACCGTTAAACATGTATCCTCAACCAGTGAACAGAAATTACTCTATTTGTTTTGGCTTCTGAGAAATACTAGACATAACTTTTTCCAGTGCCAGGTCTGGCTGCAGTGAAAACATCTACCTTTCAGCTTTTTCACACAAGTCCGTGGCCTACTAACTATCCTATAAATCGTGTCTCCCTATTTCTGAATATTTTTCTTCTTCATGCCTTTCGGCCTAGAGGAAGAACCATTTTCATAAATAAACACATTTTTTGGTATTGAAGAAATATCATTTGTAGTTAAAGCTATACCCAAGTTATATTTTCAGCCAACAAAATTCAGTCCCGTTAGTATGTTTTCTTTGAGTATTAAAGCAAGTGGGTTAAAAGCCATTTTAATCCTGAGAATCACATAATTAAAATACTGTTAATTATGATGAGCAAAATTTTGAATTCATTTTAATTTGGTTCTCCCTACCATTTTAAAATTAATTCGTTAGAAATCTGGTTGCCTAAGAATAGCATGCCACGATGGGTGAACGTCTACTATCCATCATAAGATTAGACATGCCAATTCTTTTTAATTTTACTATCTAGGCAACTGACCATACCAAGTAAAATTAAATAGCTGACATAATTTTGGTCCAATATATAATAGTAGTGACTCAGATGGAGAAGGTACTATTATATACAGCTAAGTGTTAACCATCACCTAATCCTAAATTAATCAGTTCGCAATGAATCTTTCAGATGGAGAAATGATATACATTAACAATTATCTAGAATCCCTAAAAACGGTTTGTACTGGCGATACCACAATTAATCTGTTCGATAGGGAGGAATGCCTTACTGCCAACACACAGAGTTTAATTGTATCGCCTACAAACTGGTGATGAAGACCGTAAGATTTATCTGTAAATAAATTTTCTCTCCTACTTAGATTTTTAAAACATTTTTGAGAGTTTTAAAAATTTATTTAATTAAAATAAATTTATTAATTTTGAATGTCACACGATCTGAAAGAATCAAATATCTTTTCATATACACGATTCCAAAGATTCTGATTTATCAAACCATCTTTTCGTGTTTAAATGTGTAACAAAAAAAATTTAATAAATGCATAATTTTTCATTTAGCTTTTCAGCTAAGGTAGTGATTAAAAGTATTTATTTATTTTATTTATCGTCCCACATTTTTAAAAAAATAATAATTTATTTTGATTAAATAATTTTTTATTTAATTAATTCGAAATTCGGAATTAATTCTCACGTTTTTCCAAGATATCTGATTTAAAAAATTTTATCTTAAACATGATAGTTTGTAAAAAAAATAAAATATCTAAAGTTTTTTCAATTAATTAATTAATTAATTAAAAAAACTTAATTTTATTTTCTATTACAAAATATTTTCATTAAAACTAAATATTTGAATTAATTAAATTAACAGGAAAAATAAAACAGATATGCAATTATTCACGCAGTTCATATATATATAAACATGATATGCATATATTTCGGTTGTATGATCCAAGTGAAACACTGAGGTGTTTCAGTCTCCCTAAGAGAATCAGCTGTATTAATTCATGTTCGCCTTTGATTCAGTGTCCTGATTACATCTAGCTTCCTTGATACTATTTGATATATCAATACATATCATATCAGTCTAGTATATATCAGAATATAAAACAAAACAACCCTAGGAGAGAGAAAGTCGCTAGACGACCACCAGCCACTATCGGCGCTGCCTTGCCGCCGCCTCATTCGAGCTTGGTTTTTGACAATTTTTATATCGTTGGAAAGCTCTCGAAATATTAGATTTTTCTGTCAAAAAATATGCTGAAAAACTACTCGAAAATGGCAGAAAGAATGGCCCGAACCTCAAAAACGCTGTTGCACGCCACAACAATGCGCCGCCAACTTCTCGGGGCTTTTTTAACCTCTTCTCGAACTCGATTTTTGACGTACTTTATTTCAAAAGAAATCTCTCAAAAAGTACCATTTTTTATGAACAAATATGCTCGAAAATAGCTCAATAAACCACCGGAAAACCACCTGAAATGCACCCACCGATTACCAGCGCCGCCGCCTTTAACCACCAACTTCCCGAGGCCGTTCCGACCTCATCCGAACTCCGTTTTCGACGTACTTTATATCAAAATAAAACTCTCAAAATGTACTAGCCTTCTATTAAAATAAATTTTTGAAAACATCCCGAAAAATTGTTGAAAAACTGCATAAAAGTTGCGGCTGTAGGGCGCTGCCGCCGCCGGCCTATTTACTGCATGTTTGGGTTGTGATTTTGGTCCAATCCTTTTCAGGGTTTTGATAGTATTTTGAGCTATATTTTAATTCTATTTTATATTTAAAAAACTTTCAAAAAATAGTCCCAAAAATGGCTCAAAATTCATAAAAACCGTCGCTGAACCGCCGCCGGCTAAGCCGCCGGAATCGGACTATTTTGGTGATTTTTCCTTGCTGTTTTGACTTGTTTTTAATGCTGTTTTTTATACATAAATATTGCAAAAAAACTCACCGAAAAAAACCATTTAAAACAATTAAAAAATTACCGCGATATGTGGCCCGTTAAAACTTGAACCATCGTCGGTGCCGCCTCCGTTCTTCGTGTTCTTGGACATATTCAACCTGTTCTTAAATAATCTAAATAGAAATTTAAAAATATAATGCTAGCTATTGCACCGATCCTATGTCCCGAAGACTCACATTCAATCTATTATAGTCAACTCTCGTGATTAAAAAATAATCATAATTCACAAACCATTCAATCAAACATGAATATAAATGATGATCTTAAAATCAGAATTTATAATGCTTACAAAATAAAGTTAGTAATAGTTCTAAAACTACTCGGCCTTGATAACCGTAAATAAAAAATAAAATGGCTCTTATACCAATTTGTTGGAGACAATACTGCCAAGATCATTGTTTTTGCAAACGATTGTCGGTAAAAAATTAACTGGACAGACAAACGCCAAAACGGACTCTAGATAAAACTTTTGACGCTGAATGATCAAAATAAAACCCGTGCAACCAAAGTTAATTTAGAAGAATACCTTTTGTCGATCGATTCTTCAACTACGATTTGATTTTGAGTTGAAGCTCTTGTCGGATCTTCTACTGTATTCCCTTACGCGATCCTCGAACGTAGTGTGGGCTACGGACTATCGAGAACTCGTACCGGCATAACCCAGATATCTTTTATCTAGAAAGAAAAAATATGATATATGATGACATAAAACTTGTTCAGCTTACCCGAATATATATAGGGTTAAGCAGGGAACTAGGGAGTAATTATAAGTAAGACTTCTAGTGGAACAGAGATACCTACTAGCGATTTATGCAATTATGGAAAGACGCAGCGGTTTTTGAAATTTTTATAAAATACTGAATTATAGTTCACACCACTAAAGAACTATAATTGCACTCTTACCCATAATCTCAAGTCCTTGCATTGAGCTTCTGTTATTAAATGCTTACTATTTCTCCCCACGTTAAGATTCTTGATACCCGCTAATTAAATTTAATTACTGATAATTTAATTTAATTAGCATCTTGTTATTCCTTAAGCCATTTCGCTTAACTTATTTGACCGCTGAATACTTAAATCCACTTGCAAGGTTTGTCTTGGTCAAAACTTATAAGTATTCTTAAGGGGGTATGTCAATCCCGATCATTCGGGACGTGGATTCCGTCAATAATTAATATTTGTCATATAAATAATACCGCTATCCAACTCACTAGGAATATAAACTCATATAAGATCGTACCCTATAATGAATCAAAATAACGAATATTAAATATATGAAAATCAATAATTATTTCAGGATTAAGAGAATAAGCACTATTTATAATAACCTCGGGAGTGTGAATTAATTTATATAGTCAGTATAAAATTAATTACCCCAAATATCTCATTCAATACACACAAAATGTACTAGCACAGAGAGTCAGAATAATAGACGAAACTATTATCTGTACCCCGTAACCAAGACAGACCTACTAAAACTCTGTGTCACAGTCGTACCAATGGTATGTCCGTTTCTATCTAAACTGTGAACATAAAACTTATATTCTGTAAGAACCTAAAATCTGATCTTTTGTGTGTAAGCCGTAGTATACACACCTGATTAAATACTACACAGAATATTAGATATTCATGCATAACAAAGAAATGATATGCATACGTTGCTCATAAAGATTCTCATAAAATAAAAAAATAATTTTATTAAAAATAAAATTAAATACTAAAAATATGATTTTCAGTATACCAACCCTAACACTTGCCTCCAACACCGACCTATGCTCCCCCTACTGCTGATGATCTTCTTCTCATTTCTTCTTACTGTACATAAAGGCCTATGTGCCTATTCTTGTTAAGGTATGCGTGCCTGTTTGATACATTCTGACACTCTATTATAACTTGTTATACTGTTCTTAGTACACATTGATGCACACCAATACATTGCCCTTGATACATACTGATACATACTTACATACTATTCCTAACACACTATGCAGATACGATGGATAGAGCCTGCATGCCTTTGATTCTTCTTTTGGCCTGCGTACCACGACACACATACGCACATTACTTTACTTTTGATGGGTTGAGCCTTCGTGACCTGTAGTTTACACTTTTGATTATCATAGATGCCTTATTGTTATTATGTTATGAAAATCACTTTTGAAATACTTAGACTCCTATTATGCATGATGTATGATTCATGGGTTGTGATCTTACCATATGAACTGCTTTTTCATGTTACAAGTTCTTTACAAGTCGTCGACGACGATTTGGGCATGCTAGTAAAATAAGGAGAGGCTGTCAAAATTTCTGCATAAAAAAGGTTGTGACCTTGAGAAATGGTCTTGCGGGTGTGGGTATTGAATGTGGCGGCCTGAACTTTTTTGAAGCAAAGTTCATAGCTTGGACTTTGGAATGTCATAGTCGTAAGGTTTGGGAGGAAAACATGACGCCCGTAAGGTTAAAAGTTGGCGGCCATTGGGAAAAGGTGGCGGCCGTGATAAAAGTTTTTGGCACAAAACTCTGAGTAGATTTTGTGCGTTCCCTTCATTTCTGGATCAATAAAAGGGGGCAACTGTTCCAGATCCCACTGTCCTGGATATCTCACATTTTCCTTGTATCCTTCATGGCCCACTCTTATAACAACTCTCTATTGGCTTGGATGAGCAACTTTTTCTCAGTTGAGTGCGAAAATTTCCTCAACTTTGGTCTGGATGTGCTGTTCTCCTTGCGAACCCTGAGGGTTGATTGGCATCTTCTGCGAAGAGAAGCCTAGCTATGGGATCCCGAGGTACATGTATTCCATTTTGGTGTCGAGGAATTATGTCCGACTGTAGAGGACTTTTTAGCCATTCTGAAGATTTCAGGCCGAGAAACGGTTATAGTTCCCACGCCTTTTTTGAGTACTAGGGACATGTTGATGCAGCTTTACTAGAGAGAAGTCTCTTTTCAATTTCAGCGTCGGTATGCTCTTTGTATCTATTTACTGGCCTATTTTCTTCTAGGGTCTTCTGATGGATGGGCTAGCTCTTCTTTGGTGGATGTAGCTTATCATATTCACGAGGGCTAGGATCCCGTTCCACTAGTCCTTGCTGAGAAACTTTTCAGGCTTGACGCGGTTTGTACTGAGGGTGCCCTTTGTTTCACAGGCAGTGCTTTACTACTACTGGTAGTCTCTCAACTCTCCTTTTCCTGTATTTCTCTCATGTTTTTCCACTAAGTTATCCTTTTTGTGTGTTTTTCTCTATATTTTTTTGCTCAGCTTTTCTTTTTCTGTATTCTCTCAAAATTTTCCACTAAGCTCTCTTTTTTCTTTGTTTCTCTTAGGTTTGGCTAATGGAGAAAGTGAATCTACTGGAGAAGCCGATGTCTGACAGTTACAGCATGAAGTTCTTCATTCGTCGTTAGGTTTATCGCATGTGCTCCTCCGAGACTGCTTGGCAGGATTACCTGAGTTCTCTAACCGGGGAGAACATCTCCTTGCTATGCCCCTAGCTGAATATATCTTTCATGACTACTATGACTGTGGGTCACTCGGGGGTTTTATTGATCGACTTGAAGCTGGCCACTTTCTATCATCCATATCGCATTCTTCGTCAATTCAATCATACTCAGATCTGCCCCGAGGCTACTGTGAGTCATCTGTACAGTTTCCTCACCGTGCCTCTTACTTGGGTCAGTACCAGCGGGCTTAGTCTTCTCGACTAAGGATGTCGGTTAGGGAGGATTTTGACAACAGGTTATCTGCGAGTTGTAAGGTTTGGCTACAAGCAGAGATAGAGTGCATGGTAGGACAGGGAAGGGATGCAAAGAGAAGAAGGACTTGACTTTTCTTTGCTGTACCTCAATATTTTGCTTGTTTTCCTTTTACTTCTTAGGGTAAGGACTCACGAGCCTCTCATGCTTTTGAAAACCGTATTGGGTAAAACTTATTAATGAACGTTTCTCCATTTCTAGCTTACAGTGACTTTTAGAACTGTTCTTTAGATTTTCGTTCTTGTAATATAACCATTTTATTAGAAAAATTTTAAGCAAGTCTTTACATTGATCCTGTTACTTGACATATGGTTACGAAAAAAAAAGAGAATTTCACTTTAAAGGTTCGGGCCGAACTTCTGACAGAATCTGTCTACATATCCAAAAAAAGGAAATCAGGCCATAACGTAGTTCGAGACTTGAGTTATACTCGAGTATTGATGCTCTCCTTTTACAAGCTTCCTATCAAGAGTAGAACTTCTTGAGCTAGTCTGAGTTGATGGGTGTAGAGAAAATATTTCTATCCAAATCCATAAGGATGGTAGCGCTTCCTGATATCAAGGTTTTGATGAGATAGGGTCCGGCTTAATTGGGTTTGAACTTGCCCCTTGGATCAAAGATTGGAGCTCTGATCTCTTTGAGGACTAAGTCACCTTCCTTCAAGTTCTGAGACTTAACCTTCTTGTTAAATGCTCGAGCTATCTTTCTCTGATATCCTTGAACATGAAACAGGGCTCTAAATCTCCTTTCATCAAACAGGACCAACTCTTCGAACCTGTCCTTTTACCATTCTGACTCGGGGATATTATTTTTAGCCATTACTCTTAGAGATGGGATCTCTAATTCTATAGGTAGCATTGCTTCCATTCCATAGACCAATGCATATGGTGTCACTCTAGTAAAAGTTTTAATTGATGTTCGGTAACCCCACAGCGCAAATGGTAACTTTTTTGGCTAATCCCTACTTCCCTCTATCGTTTTCTACAGGATCTTCTTCACATTCTTATTTGCGGCTTCTATGGCTCCATTGGTTTGTAATTTGTATGGTGAAGACTTATAGCTGACGATTCAATACTCCTCCAAGAGGTCTAAAACTTCTCCTTGAAAGTGGGAACCATTATAAAAAATTATCTCATGTGGAACTCCGTATTGACATATGAGATTTTCCTTGATGAATCTGGCAACTTGGGAGGCCTTCAGGACTGAGTAAGAGGTAGCTTCGACCCACTTTGTGAAGTAATCAATTGCTATGAGAAAAAGATCTGACAAGAGTTTCAACTTGGATTCAAATCATAGTTGAAGATTCGACTGGTAAAGAGGTATTCTTCTAAATTAACTTCGGATGCACGGGTTTTATTTTGATCGTTCGTCATCAAAAGTTTTATCTGGAGCCCGTTTTGGCATTCGCCCGTCCAATTATTTATTTTAGATAATCGTTTGCAAAAATAATGATCTTGGCAGTTTTGCCTCCAACACTTCTCGGTTCTTGGAGAGGGAATTTCGAGGATGGCTTTGATCTTTGATGGGTCTACCTCTATGCCTTGCTGTGTGATCATGAATCCGAGTATCTTCCCTTCTGTAACTCTAAAGGTAGACTTCTATGGGTTCAAGCGCATTCTGTATTTTTTGATCCGCTCGAAGAATTTTCTTAGTGCAATGACGTGCCCTTCTCAGGTTCTGGATTTTACGATCATGTCATCCACAATACTTCTACTTACTTGTGTATCATATCGTGCAATAATGTGGTCACAACCCTTTGATAAGTTTCTCCCGTGTTCTTTAGTCCAAACGGCATGACCCTATAACAATAGGTGCCCCCAGGTGTCCTGAAGGTAGTCTTTTCTCGGTATTTCGGTGCCATCAAAATCTGATTGTACCCTGAGAAACCATCCATAAAAGACAAGAGCGCATTCTTAGCGGTATTGTCTACCAATACGTTTATGTGGGAGAGAGAAAAGTCATCCTTAGGATTAGCCTTGTTGAGATCTCTGAAGTCGACACATACTTAAATCTTTCCATCTTTCTTCGGTACTTGGACGATGTTGGCAACCCATTTTAGATACTCTGTAACCATGAGAAATTTGACATCTATCTGCATGGTAACTTGTTCCTTGATCTTAATTGGCCAATCTGGCTTGATCCTTCTGAGCTTCTACTTGACAGGCTTGGCATTGAAAAAAAGGGAAATTTGGTGCTGCACGATGTCAAGGTCTATGCCGGCCATATCATCGTAGGACCATGCAAAAATATCTTTAAATTTCTTTAATAAAAAGAATAATTGTTCACGTTCCTCTGAAGACAGCGTGGAACCAACCTGAACCGTTTGTGGGTCTTTTTCATTATTAAGATTTATTAAACTAGTTTCTTCAATCGTAGGTTTAGCTCGCATTTTTCTTCTTTTTCGATTATAAGTTTTAATTCTCGGCGAACACCTTGAATTCGTTAAAACCTTCAGAATCAGGATAAAATAATTGAGACACGACAAAGTAAGCAAAATTTGGTTTCATTTCATTGATATTAAGAGAGGTTACAGCCTGAGACTCAAGACAAAAAAGGCTCGGGATGCTAACAGATGCATTCTTGACGGACTCATTGTTACAAACATTATCCACAGACTCAACGAAAATAAGTTCGACAGACTTGGACTTCAAGTCAGTTGTTACATCATGCATAAGAAAAGACTCAAAAAATTGACTTTTTTTCATTTTAGGCGCATCCATGATAAGTGTGGTGTGATCTACAGGTGCGTCAGCTACCATCATCAGCATATCCTTGTCTTCATTATTGCCTATACACACCCAGGCCATCTCTTCATTAAAGAAAGAACTTAGATCTCCTTCCTCGCAATGAACCAGCCATTTTGTCTGTACTTTCTCGGTGAATTCCATCTGCTATATTTCTGTTTCTCCCTCACCATTGGACAACTGATGGCAAAAAAAAGATCTCCAGCCCCGACAGCTTTTCTTTAGTTTTCTTCTATATCCATGGTTTGGGAAATCCACAATAGGGGAAATCATCCCCTTCCTTAATAAAATGACCTTTCAACGTCGGCCCGTATTTCACTATCTTTGCTTCTTCCATCTCTGACCCATACCCTAGTCTATGCCCAGGGCGATTGTGATGCACAGGGATTGGTTTTGAAATCCCTTGTAGGCACTTGCTTAGTCCCATTCGTAGAAAATAGGATATCGCCTTAATCATTGCTACAACCCTCAGGTTCACATAGTTTTCCTCCTCGTTCATCAGAATTTAGATGGCTTTAGTCTCATCAAAGTCAAACCCATTTAGAAGGAGGTCTTTTTTCCATGCTGAATCTCGAGTAGCGAGGTAGTGTCATTGATCGGGGTTGGCAAGCTAGATTCACCCAGAATAGTGACAGTCACTCATTCCTTGATTAGCTTCACCTTTTAGCATAGGGTCGATGGAATTACTCTATCTGTCGGGTTGTATAGCCGCAGTCTTCCCAGCAAGAGATTAAATGAGGCTGACACATCGAGAACATAGAATTTTACCTCACTTTCCAATGTCCCTACCATCATCGTGAAGATCACCCATCCCAACACGTCTCTTCTTATGTTGTCGTATGCACGTACTCCTTGTGCGCTCGGTTTGAAGTCTTGCATTTTCAATCCCAAACAATAGGCAGTTCGCAGTGGGAATACATTGAGAGCTGAGCTGTTGTCAACCAAGATGACTGACACCTATTTTTCCAAACACTAGACGGTTTAATGCAACGGTTTGTTATGAGATGGTCCCTCGGTGGAAAATTTCTTGTCACTCAAAGCGATAACATTGGTTTGCTTCTCGGGCATAAGCATTTCGACCAACTGATCCGGAGATATGTCAATTAGGATGTCCACACTGTTCAAAGCTTTCAAGACGGCCTATCGGTGTTTATGGGACGCCACAAGAAACCCCCAAATGCTTACATTGGTTTGCATCTTCTTAAGTTACTTTAAGACTACATCCTCTTCTTCATTGTTCTGCTTCTTTGTTTGCTTTCTTGGCTCTTTCACGCCCTTACTTGGTTTCCCCTTTTATAGTTGCGCGGGTTTAACAAGTCTCCCGCTCCTTGTCAGATGCTCTATCTGCTCTTCGGGTTCCCATAGTCTTTCAAACTAGTAAACGACTTCTTGAATCTAAACCACCGGACACCTTTTCTCTCGAAAGGCCCAGGAATTGTTTGTGTTACCTTTCTCTCCATTGTCTCCTTCATCTCCCCAGAAGTCTTCCTCAATTCCCATTATGTTTTGCAAAAATCAATCAGACTCTTCACCAATTTTGGCCTCTAGCTCAAAGAGTTGTGGAAGTAATACCTCGTCAAATGGCTTTTCATAATCGTATGGTGGGGAAGGGCCCTAAGGTTCCTACGGGCCTCTATGGTCACATGGCTCTTTGATAATCGGGTGCTATTCCGGCACATTCTCTCCTTCATCGTATTCTATATCTGTGAATTCTGGCTCAATCTCTTTTAACTCCCACATGTCGTTCTTATTGGAGGCAAAACTGCTAAGATTATTATTTTTCCAAATAATTTTTGGTAAAAATTAATTAGACGGGCAAACGCCGAAACGGGCTCCAGATAAAACTTTTGACGACAAACGATCAAAATAAAATCCGTACAATCAAAGTTAATTTAAAAAAATACGTTTTATCGATCGATTCTTCAACTACGATTCGATTCTGAGTTGAAACTCCTGTCAGATCTTCTACTGTATTCCCTTACGCGATTCTCGAACGTAGTGTGGGTTACGGACTATCGAGAACTCGTATCGACAGAACCCGGATATATTTAGTCTTGAAAGAAAAATTATGTATGAAACTGGTTTAGTCTACCCGCATATATATAGTGATACAGTAGGGATTTGGGAAGTAATTATGAGTAAGATTTCTAGTGGAACACAGACTCCTACCAGCAGTTTCTACAATTATGGAAAGACGCCGCAGTTTCTGCAATTTTTATAAAATAATGAATTACAGTGTACACCACTAAAGAACTATAATTGTACTCTGACCCATAATCTCAAGATCTTCTTGCATTGAGCTCATGTTATTAAATGCTTACCATTTCTCCCCACGTTAAGATTTTCGATACCTGCCAATTAAATTTAATTACTGACAATTTAATTTAATCAGCATCTTGATATTTCTTAAGTCCTTTCGCTTAACTTATTTGACCGTCGAATAATTAAATCCACCTATAGGGTTTGGCCCGGTTAAAACTTATAAGCTTCCTCAATGGGGTATCATCAATCCCAATATTTCGGGACGTGAATTTCGTCAATAATTAATATTTACCATATAAATAATACCACTATCCAACTCACCGAGAATATAAACCCATATAAGATCGCGCCCTCTAATGAATCAAAACAATAACTATTAAATATATGTAAATCAATAATTATTTTAAGATTAAGATGTTAAGCACTATTCATAATAATCTTAGAGTGTGAATTAATTTATATAGTCAGTATAAAATTAATTACCCCAAATGTCCCGTCAATACACACAAAGTGTATTAGCACATAGAGTCAGAACAATAGTCGACGCTATTATCTGTTCCCCGTACCGATAGTATGTCCATTTCTATCTAAACTATGAACATAAAACTTATATTCTGCAAGAATCTAAAATTTGATATTCTGTGTATAAGCTGTACTCTACACACCAGATTAAATACTATACAGAATATTGGACATTCATGCATAACAAAGAAATGATATGAATACATTGCTCATCAAGATTCTCATAAAATAGAAAATTAATTTTATTAAAATAAAATTAAATACTAAAAATATAATTTTCAGTATATCAACTCTAATAGTTCTCTTCTTGGTAATCTACTTTGAAAGAACATAAGATCGACACCTCGGGTAGGGGTGTTCTTGGTTTTGGCTCATGAAGAGGAATAATGTATACGGAATGGTCAAATACAAGACTTGTAGTTCCCAACAAATTCCCTTGCGGTGAATTCTCCTCTTTTTCTTTCTACTTCTTCTCCTTTTGAATTTTCTTACTAACTAGTGGATTTTCTTTCTACTTACTTTCACTATCAACCTCCTTTCCCTTTGAGGACTCTCCTATTATTGATACCATTCCTTGTCTCTTCAGTTCCAAAACTTGGGTTGGCTTTTTCATACCAAGTTGCCCCTCGGTGCCAGGCTATATAGTCACTTGGGATAGTCGGGACATGCCATTTGATGTCATTCCCGATTCTTTCAAATCGTCTAATACCTCAAGACGAGCCAGATCTTCCCATAACCATTTAATTGTTTCATTTTTCTCATCATTACCATCAACAGGGGGAGGAACTTCCTCCTCGTGGATGATAAAGACAAGAAAATTATCAAAACAATCGTCTACCAAATCCTGAATAAGGTCGTTGAGCAGCAGTACCTCTGGACCGAATGGAAGAACTGTAATTAGCTCCGATTCTGTTACGGAGATTATGAATTTTGTGGGATCAAATCCTTTTGACTCCTTCTCAACGACGTACACATTTTTCTGGTTTGCATGTTTGGTAAAAGGTTAGTGGTAACATTAAGTTCCTGAATGGCGATCGGTGGATGAATCACCTTGTTGTCTATTAAGTCTTGAATCTCATGCTGGAGCCTTATGCAATTGTTGGTTAAACGACCATGCCCCTGGTGAAACGTGCAGTACTGGGTAAGATTTCTTGGTAGTAAAGGATTTGGAGGTGGGGACGGCTCCAAAGGATTTAGGAGACCCCTTTCAATCAAACAGCTCATGATAGATGTTAAGGGTACAGTGACTTGGGTGAAGGTTCTCTTTTGGTTTTGGGATAAATTTTGGGTAGTTGGCTGAATAGATGGGCTAGCTTGATTTGGGTTGGGATTCAGTAAGTTCACTTTATAGCTTCAACTTACGGCATTGGCGGCATTGTTCAGATTATTGGTATATGGATTTTGAACTATTCTTTGACTCAGTTCTCCCTTCTCGATATCCTTAGAATACAACGCATCCTCTATTTGTATTTTGGCATAAAAAACTTACTCAAATGTCATCAATGGCTGTGTGATCAAATACTTACAAAACTGCGATTGTAAATTCTTCACTACCATTCTCACTTGTTCTTTCTTAGTGGGTCGATTAGTCATCTTAGCTGCTTTAGACCTCCATTAGGTTAAAAACTTAACAAAAGATTCTTTGGCCTCCTGGTGGACGGTCTCGAGTTTTTGAGTGGTGACATTGAGCTGGATGTTGTAATTATACTGATTGACAAAGGTAGTTGCAATGTCCTCCCACTTTCTTATTTTTGCAGCATTTAGAGACAAAAACCATTTTTGAGTGGCTCCTGACAAAGGCCGGTAAAAAAGCTGGGCTTTCAACTGATCACTAACACCTATTGGCGACAAAGTTTCCACGTACATTCTTAGGTGGATCCTCGGGTCCCTGGTCCCATCAAACTTATCACATCGGGAATTTTGAACTTCTCGGGGAGTTTAGCATCGGGGAATAAATAGAGTCCTTTGACATTTAGCATATAATCCTCAATTCCTCATGCTTTCCTTAAAATCTTCTCCAACTTGTCGACCTTATCAGATAAGATCGATTCCTTAGTGGCTAGGATTTTTGGGATTCCCAGCCATACGGGTGTACAACTATTGGTTGGGCTCTCTCGGGTCCCACATTATCGTCCCAAATATTATCTCTTATAGCATCCTTGGGGTCATTCAGAACAACCACGTTGGGATCTACAACTTTGGTCTACAAAGCTTGGATTTGAGCCTGACATTGGGTCTGGATCCTAGCCTGACTTATTACAGTGGTACTAACTCTTTCAATAGTCTATTGTAATTCTAGAATTGAGCTCATCATATCGGCCATGGTCAGTTCTGGATCTACCATTCGTAGTCTCGACTAATCGGCTTGTCTGAGTCTTCCACTTAGAGATCGGGCCTAAGTGCGTATAGGTTCTTCTCGACTCGGCGACGAATCGGGAGGACAAAAACTAAACCTAATCGAGATGTTAACTAAATAAATAAAAGCATCCATAAAAAAAGAAAATTGCATAACCCTAGGAGATTTATTTATTCTAAAAGAAGGGGTTCTAAGAAACTATATGCACATGAAAAGGTTAGTAGGTCTTCACTCAGTGTACCTTCTAAATAGAGTCAAGAATATGCCTCTCAATGTCAGGAATGGTGCAAGACATAATCAAACGGTATGCAATAACTCTTTTTTCCATATCTATGGAAGCATGTGGCTAGAAAGTTTGCTGGCTTCCCCGACATATCCCTGAGATAGTAAACTGACCGAGGTATTGGGTAGGCAGAGCGGGAGTTTGAAAACCAATAAAATAGTTATGCAAGTGCAAATGCAAATACCCATGAAAAGTTTACAACAAGAACCGTTGAGATTTCAAGTTTAACCATCTTATAATTTTTCTTTTGAAAAGCTAGTCCCCAGTAGAGTCGCCAAAAAAAGTTATGGATTTTTTTTTTCTTTTTTTCTTGAGGGAGGAGGGATGCACCAGATATCTATTATTTTTAGAAAAATGTTCTTTCCTTTTTAAAACAAGAAAATCCAAGATATCTGAGCAACCTTTTTAGAAAAATAGAGTTGCCATTTGATTTTTGAAAAAAATTAAAACAAAAAAAAGGCAACGGGGTTTTCAAAATGTAACCAGAAAAGAAGAAGGTTCGGAGGCTAAGGTACGAAAAGGGAAGGTGTTAGGCACCCTTTTCGCCTAACCGCGAGGTTGGGCTCTATTTTGTCAATATTGGTTCTTGTTGCAAACTTTTTAAAGGTAACATATACTGAACAGAAGGTTAAAAGAGAGTTCAAACAAAAGTAAACAGCGAAATAAAATATTAACTCTGATTCTTAGGGTCATGTAACTTGGTTGTTATTTTTAGATATGCCACACGTATCGTTTGAGCAAAGTAAAGCCAAAACTTGCGAATGGGCAACGAAGTCAACAAATGAAAGTATAAGGGTCATACAACAATGTTTTTACCCATAACATGTTATAATTAGGCCGTACAAACTAAATAGAGGAGACTACAACACCATATTTAAGCTACTGGACATGTAGAAAACCCACGAGCGTAGCAATAAATGTTGTGGTCATGACAAAATAAGTCACAAAACATGCGGCCATGACAAATATAAGGTTATCGCAAAGAACAGAATGAAAAAATCTCATGGTCATGATAAATAAAAGTTACAGCCATGATTTTAAGGGGCCCAAACAAGGTATAAACAGGGCACAAGGCTTAAAATAAGCTCAAATGAATAGAATACATAGGACAGAGACCATAACCTATTGGTTCTAGGTTAGATCCACCGTCCTTCATCTTTTATACAAACAATAACTCTAAAACAGAATGTACAAGTTATTAAAAATAAATAACAGAATGCTTAAAATACACTTTCATGTCACTAGCCTCACAACAACCTCACGATTATAGCAAAAGGATGTCGCGACCATCCTAAAATTGAAGGCAAAAGCTACAGCCGTCATGTTTACTTAACTTTAGAACATGCAAATATGAAGGTGTACAGAATGGAGACCATGACCCATTTAGGCTAGCCTATATCTACCATTCATTACCTAATAGAAAAATAAATAGAGGCTCAAAAAGAAAGAAAATGCTAGACAGAGCAATACAAGGATATACAACCCTGAAACAAATAATTAACAGAGAGTTTTGAAAAGAGTTTTGATATTTTTTGCCTTAAAAACAATGTCACGGCTGTAACAACAAGATGTTCCAGCGGTGAGTAATAAAGGCATAAATGTATCGACTCTTATAAAAAGTGCACGGCCGTGACTTTGGGTTTAACAAAACATACGGCCATGACATAAGAAGGTCGTGACCGTTATGTTCTAGAACCTCATAGAGCTTTTTAATGTGCTCAATGTGATTGCAAGCTTCAAAATAGAATGAAAATGAATGCAAATATACAAAACAGAGAGCAGTGAATACAGTGTTAGTGATGAAAAGCTTAAAGGAAACAAATGCTTACATTGAAATGAATGATAAATAAGCAATAAAAATAATGAAAACCTTATTCACGACACCCTCGGGGGAAGAAGATGAGGGTTGAAGAATAGTCGTGGGTTCCTAAGGTTATATCGTGTAAATATCCACCTCGAATGGCCCATTGGGGTGAGAATATGATACCTCTAAGTCAATATGTGTGTTCCAAGAATTCCTCTGAGGCAAGAAAGAATGCAAACGAGGCTCGTAAAGTATAGAATTGATGGGTGAATATCGAATGGACAAGTATTTTAGCAGAGCTTGGACCTCTAGGTGTTTCTTCCTCTTTGTTATGCTTGGAAACAACGCTTATATATAAGCAAGGCGAGCAACATAGACTCCTTCTGGGATGCTACCACCTGTCCAAAAAGGTGTAATAGTGACGGACGCCACCTTTATGGTGGTGAAAAGGACAACTGTTACTTTGCAAAGTTGTGGCCTGGATAAACAAGCAATGGCCGTGACAAAGAAAGTCTTGGCTTGGTTTAGGGTTTTTAAAAAGGTTACAGCCGTGAGATCAAGGACATAGCCTGTTTTAGGGTTTTCAAAAAGGTTATGATTGTGAGGATGGGAATGTCGTGGCCTAAAGAGGTTTTTAGGATTTTAGGATTTTGATCCATATTCGTGATTTTACTTGATTGGAAGTATCTTTGAGAGTGATTCTCATACTATTGTCATTGGAGCGCATTTGAGATTGGTGCCTATAATTCGGCTTGGTCAGATTGGGGTATTTACAACGTCAACAATATGTGGGCAATTGAGAGCGAGAAAGAAAGGAAAGGAAGACCAGAGTGCAGCAATCTAGACGACTTGTGGGAATTGGAGAGGTCCTCATACATCGCTGAGGTCAGACATACTAAAAACATCGTGCCAAGTTTATGGGATCCCGAGGAAGGTGTTTAGCACTTGACTAGGAGTAGACGCCACTTTAAGCCGGCTCAGCTAGAGAAAGGACAAGCAAGTGGGAAAGGGAAGGAGAAGGAGCAAGAAAAGGAAGACGATATTGTGCTAAGATAGTTGAAAAGACCGAAGCTAACATCAGTATTTGGGGTCAGTTAATGGCCTTACATAAGCATCGATAGGCTGTACTGAAGGTTTTAAATAAAGAAAACGTCTCGATAGATGTGACCCCAGAGTAGCTGATTGGGCTCATCCTGCCAGCTGTAGAGCCTAGGGTAATTTCTTTTTCTGATAAGAATTTACCACTGAAAGCAAATAATCACAATAAACCCCTACATATCACCGTTAAGTGTTTGGAAAAATGGGTAATGGTCACCCTTATTGACAACAAGTCATGTATGAACGTTTTCCCACTTCAAATAATAGTTTGTTTGGGAATGAAGCTAAATCACTTCACTCTCAGTAATCATAGGGTTAGAGCCTATGATAATACGAGACAAGATGTACTCAGGTTGGTGTCGTTTGCTGTATCAGTTGAGCCGTTGGAGACTTCTGTAGAATTCTATGTGTTGGATGTTCCAGCGTGTTTCAATTTGCTGCTAGGAAGGCCGTGGCTCCATGATCCGAACGTTCAAGAAGTACCTTCTACCCTCCACCAGAAGTTGAAACTGATTAAAAATGGGGCAGTGTTAACTATTCATTGGGTGAATTGTTAGGGTTGTATACTAAAAACTATTGATTTTATTTGATTTTAGTATTTAATTTTATTTTTAATAAAACTATTTTTCTACTTTCTGAGAATCTTGATGAGCAATCAATGTAATATCATTTCTTTAATGTTATGCATGGTTGTCATTTATTTTGTATAGTATTTAATCTGGTGTATAGAGTACTGCTTGCACACAAAAGATCATATTATAAGTTTTTTTAGAATATAAGTTTTTATTAATAGTTTAGATGGAATTGGACAAACCCTCGGCACGATTGCAGTACAGAGTTTTAGCAGGTCTGTCTTGGTTATGGGGAACAGATAATAGCGTCATCTATTGTTTTGACTCTCTGTGCTAGTACACTTTGTGTGTATTGAACAGAATTACATTAGGATAATTAATTTTATGCAGACTATATAAATTAATTCACACCCTAATGTTATTATGAGTGCTTATGCTCTTAATTCCGAAATAATTATTATTTGTGTATATTTAATATTCGTTATTTTGATTTATTAGAGGGTGCGATCTTTTAACGGTCAATAGTCCCGGCGAGTTAGATAGTAGTATTAATTATATAATAAATATTAATTATTGACGGAATCCATGTCTCGAATGTTCGGGATTGACGATACCCCTTTAAGGAAGTTTATAAGTTTTGACCGGGCCAAACCCGGCAAGTGAATTTAATTATCCGGTCGACAAATAAGCTAAGTGGAAGGGTTTAAGAAATTTTAAGAAGCCGATTAAATTAAATTGTTAGTAATTAAATTTAATTAGCAGGTATCAAAAATCTTAACGTGAGGAGATGAGTTAAGCATTAATAACAAGATCTTGAATAATCGATTTTGAGAATATGACTGGGAGTGCAATTATAATTCTTTAGTTGTATGAATTATAATTTATGTTCTTATGAAATTGCCTCAAAGGCAGGCGAGTTTTGATAATTACATTAGAAGCCCAAGTTATATTTACTCCACACGTCCCTACTATAACCCTACATATATGCAGTTATACTTAACATAAATCATAAGTCATCTTTGAAGACTAGAGTTTTCACGTATTTTCTATTGTGATTAGTTTAGCATGTTTAAGTTCACGAAGGATCGTAGCCACTCTACGTTCGTGACTCGCATTGGAAATACAATAGAAGGCTTGATCGGGGCTTCAACTCAAATGATTCACATTTGTGGTTACTGTAGTAACCGAAATCAATCTACCAGATTTTGAAAGGTATAATCCTGAATCTAACTTTGGGAGTACGAATTTGATTTTGATCGTTTGACATCAAAAGGTTCTAATCTGGTGCCTGTTTCAGCGATTGTCCGCGCAATAAGTTTTTATTAAAAAATCATATTCAAATTAATGATCATGGAGGTTTACCTCAAACAATTGGTATCAGAGCCATTTTGATTATGTTTACGGTTAATTTAGGGGCCGAGTAGATTTAGAACTGTGCTAACTTTGTTTTGCAGCATTCGAATTTTGATTTTATGATCGTCATTACTTTCATATTTGATTGAATGTGTGGATGATGATTATTTATTTATTTTAATCACGAGGATTGATCGTGATAGTTTAAGCTTTTTTAGTTCGAATGTGAGCATTCAGGACGTAGATTTTCAATATAAAAGCTTTTATTATTGTTTTTAGATACTTTAGAATATTTAAGAACATGTTCGAATCTCCAAGAATACGAAGAACGGGTAGCAGTACAACTGATGGTTTTAGAGGTAGTTTCGGGCGTTTCGAGTGACAGATCATGACAATTTTTGCACAGTTTTGAAATAAGTTTTATCTGATAAGTATTCTACAGATTTTTTGTATTAAAAACAACAGCAAAATAGGTTAAAAACGCAGCAAAATGGGGCGGCAAAGCAGCCCATCAGAGCGACTTTGGTGGGCGGCTCGGGGGCCTTATTTAGCTCGATTTTGTGAATTTTTCAGGATAGGTCTTGTGCGATTTTTTAGACACAAAATAGCATTAAAATAGGTAGGAAAATAGTCCAAAAACATAGCAAAATTGGACAAAAACAAGTCGAAACAGGCGGCTATAAGGGCGGCGACAACTTCTTCGGAGGTTTTCGATTAGTGTTTTTGAGCTGTTTTCGAATTAAGGTTTTTATAGAAAAATAGTATATTTTGTAAGTTATTTTTCAAAAAAAAATAGAAACGAAAACATAGTTCAGATGAAACCGAAATGGCTTCGGGAAGTTGGTGGCATAGCAGGCGGCGCGGCAGCAGTAGCAGTGGTGGTTCAACGGCTATGGAAAACAATATTTCTCGATGTTTTTAAAATAGAGTTTTTATGAAAAAATAATATATTTTGTAAGTTATGTTTCAGAAAAAATGGGTCAAAAACAAAGTTTGAATGAAGCCGGAATGGCCTCGGGAAGCTAGCAGCGTGGTAGTGGTGGTTCAATGGCCATCGAAAGCGATTTTTCTCGATATTTTTGAACTGGGGTTTTTTCAAAAAAAAAATAGTATATTTCTTTAGCTATGGTTCAGAAAAAAAAAATGGGGGCGAAAATAGAGTTCGAAAAGATGTCGAAAAAACCTCGGGAAGAGGTTGGTGCAGTATTATCGGCAGCGCCAGCAAGTGGTCGGCGGTGGTGGCTGTTTGAGGCGGCTCCGAGGACTATTTTCAGGTATGTTTTGATCGAGAAGTGTTATATAACTATAACACTGCGAATGGATGAATCCTTGTTCGATTCTGACAAGAATAAGCAACTTTCTGCCGCGACTGAAAGACTGGAAGCATATATGGATACAAGAACTTGAAACTCGATAGAATTTTATCTCGATCATAATTCCGAGCAATATTTATCTTATTTATTTATTTATTTATATAAACTGAGTAGATGATAAATATTGATTTTATATTTTCTGTTTAATTTAATTAATTTGAGAAAATTCGATTTTAGTTAATATTTTGTAAAGAAAAATAAAATTAAGTTTTTTTAATTAAATAGAAAAATTTTAGATAATTTATTTTTTACAAAATAGCACGTTTATGATAATTTTTTAATAAATTGAATATTTTGAAAAAACATAAAAATTAATTCTCGATTTTTGGATTAATTAAATGAAAAAGGTTTAGTTTTAATAAATTGTAATTTTTTTTTAAAAGTGTAATAAATCGTACTTGAATGCCTTTATTTAATACCTTAGCTGTAAAGTAAAGAAAAAACTATGCATTCAATTTTTTTACACATTAAAATACAAAAAACAATGGGTTAAAAATAAAACTAGAATCTTTTGGATCGTGTGGCTTTTCAAAATTAATAAATTTATTTTAATTAAATAATTTTTATAATTCTCAGAAATATTTTAAAAAATTAAGTGGGAGAGAAAATTTATTCACAGATAAATCTCGCGGTTTTCATTACCAGTTCGTATGTGATGTAATTAATTTTTCGTGTTGGCAGTAAAGCATTCCTCCCCATCGAACATAATTAATTATGGTATCGCCGGTACGAATTTCATTCAGGAATAATTCTGGATAATTGTTAGTGTGGATTACTTTTACATTTAAAGGGTTCATTGCGAAGTGATTGATTCGGGATTAGGTGGTGGTTAACCCTTAATTGTAAATAATAGTATACCCTCAATCTGAGTCATTACTGTTATTTGCTTAACCGAACCTATGTCAGCTATTTAATTTTACTTGTCATGATCGATTGCCTAGATAGTAAAATTGATAAGAATTGACATGTATGGACAAACGATGAATAGTAGACGTCCTCCCATAGATATTAATGGTTTCTAATTATGTGATTCTCATAATTAAAATGACTTTCAATTCACTCGCAGTTATACACAAAGAAAACAAACTAACGGGACCAAACTATGTAGCCTGGAAAAGGAATATTGATATAGTTTTAATTGCCAAGGGTATTATTATGATATTAGAAAATATATTTATTTTTGAAAAAGAGTTCTTCCTCTAGGCTGAAAGACAAGAAAAAGAAAAAAGTTCAGAAATAGGGTGGCACGATTTTCAAGGTAGTTAGTGGGTCACAGACAGATGTGAAAAAGCTAAAAAATAGATATTTTTACTCCAACTAGACACAACATTGAAAAAAGTAATGTCCAGTTTATCTCAGCAAGCTGAACAATCAGAATAATTTCTGTTCACTAGTTGTGGATGTCAGGGTTGTATACTAAAAATAATAAATTTTATTTGGTTTTATTATTTAATTTTATTTTAATAAAATTATTTTTTTATTTTATGAGAATCTTAATGAGCAATGTATATAACATAATTTTTTCAAATGTTATGCATGGATATTCTTTATTCTGTACAGTATTTAGAAAACCAAATGTTAGCCCAAAGTACGACTTGCATATAGAAAACCAAGTTAAAGATTTTTGCATAATATAACTTTTCTGTTCACAATTTATATAGAATTGGATAAACCGTCGGTACAATGTGGCACAAAGATTTAGTAGGTCTGTCTTGACTATGTGGAACAAATAATAGCATTGTTTATTGTTCCGACTCGCTGTGCTAGTACACTTTGTGTGTATTGAACAGGACCACTTTGAGATAATTAATTTTATACTGACTATATAAATTAATTCACACCCCAAAATTATTATAAGTGCTTATGCTCTTAAACCAAAAATAATTATTATTTGCATATATTTAATATTCGTTATTTTAATTTATTAGAGAATACAATCATTTATAGGTCAATAGTCTTGGTGAGTTGGATAGCGGTATTAATTATATAGTGAATATTAATTATTGACGGAATTCACGTCTCGATTGTTCGAGATTGACGATACCCCTTTAAGGAAGTTTATAAGTTTTGACTCGACCAAACTTTGCTGATAGATTTAATTATTCAATAATCAAATAAGTTAAGCAGAAGGGTTTAAGAAATTTTAAAGATACTGATTAAATTAAATTGTTAGTAATTAAATTTAATTGGCGGGTATCGAAAATCTTAACGTGAAAAAATGAGTTAAGCATTCAATAATAGAAGAAAAATAAAAATTGGTCTTGAGATTATGGCTAAGAGTGCAATTATAGTTCTTAAGTGGTATGAATTGTAATTTAGTATTTTATGAAAATTGCAAAAATCGTTGCAAGGTTTTTATAATTATAGAAATTGCTTAGAGGTTTGCATATTTGCAGAAATCGCTGGAAGGGTATCAGAGTCACACTAGAATTCCATGTCATAATTACTCTACAGGTTCTTGCTGTAGCCAATAAATATGCGAGTAGGCTAAACCAAATTCATAAGTTGTCTTCCAAGACTAAGGTTGTCTAGGTTTTGCTGGTACCAGTTCTCGAAGGATCGTAGCCCACATTACGTTCGAGAATTGCAACAAAAATACAGTAGAAGGTCTTACCGGAGCTTCTACTCGGGAAATTAAAGTTCGTAGTTGAAGAATCGATCAAAAGATATTCATCTAAATTAACTGTGGTGGCACGAGTTTTATTTTGATCATTCGATACTAAATTTTTTTTATCTGGAGCTTATTTCGGCGATTGCCCGTTCAGTTTTATTTTTTTAAAAAATCGTTTACAAATCAATTATCTTGGTAGTTTTTCTTTCAATAGTGGAAACATGTTTAGTAATGTTATCTATCGGTACCTGGTGTGTAGATACAGGAGCCACTAATCATGTCTAAAATTCATTACAGGGGTTACAGGAAACCCAACAACTTAGTGATAGAAAGATTTACCTGTATATGGACAATAATACAAAAGTGACAGCAGTTGTAGTGGGAGATGTCACTCTCAGTTTTAGTAGAGATCGGATTTTAATATTGAGATATTGTTTTTATGTACCTTCTATTAGAAGGAACTTAGTTTTTGTTTCTAAATTGGTTAAAGATGGATATTTAGTTTATTTTAATAACTCTGTCGTTATTAAGGATAATAAACGTATTATCTGTTCTGGTACATTGATGAATGATCTTTATTATTACTCCAATCTCTTATACACTACAACTGACTAAATTGAATAACACATCTAATTTACCATATAAAAGAAAGGATCCTTCTTTAATAAACTAAATATTTTTTCGACACTTATACTTAGGTCATATTAATCTAAAAAGTATAAATAGACTGATAGAAGATGGACGTTTGAGTTCATTGGAAGTGGAGGCACTTCAAGTTCGTGAGTCTTACTTAAAGGGTAAGATGGCCAAGAAGCCATTTTTGGTCAAAGGCTATAGAGCTAAAGAATCGTGAAATTATTTCACTTTGATGTGTGTGATCCTATGACTATCCAGGCTAGATGATATTTTGAATACTTCGTCAATTTCATTGACGACTACTTAAGGTATGGATACATTTACCTGATGTACCGTAAGTCTGAATGCTTTGAGAAATTCAAAGAATTCAAGGCGAAGGCAGAGAAGCGTTTGGATAAAAGTATCAAGTCACTACGATCCAACCGTGGTGGCGAGTACCTTGTTGCAGAGTTTAGGGATTACTTGTCATCAGAAGAGATTATATCCCAGTTGACTGCACCAGGCATTCCACAGTTGAATGGTGTAACAAAAAGAAGAAATATGACTCTTATGGAGATAGTAAGGTCGATGATGAGTCATTTGGAACTATCTAATTTCTTTTAGGGATTTACATTAGAGACAATAGCTTATATTCTGAACTTGAGACCTTTTGAGTCAGTACCTTAAACTCCCACAGAATTTAGGACTCGATGCAAGCCTAATCTAAGATATATTCAGATTTGGGAGTGTCCAGCACATGTGCTGAAAGGGAACATAGGTAAGTTAGAACTGAGGACAGAAGTCTGTTTCTTTGTTGAGTATCCCAAGAAAACGAAGGGTGATTTATTTTATAATCCTAAGAAACATAATGTCATTATTAGTACCAAATATCAATTCTTGGAAAAGGATTATATTATGGATCACATGCCCAAAAGTAAAATTATTCTGGAAGAATTGAGAGTAAATACTAATAGAACAGAAGATGAACCACAAGTCACAGATATTACATTGTCCCGTCGTAGTGGGAGGATTATCGGGACAGGTGTAGATTCCAAACCAGATCAGGATGCTACCATTAACATGTCAGACGAGCATGTGGGTAATGGTGCACAGGGTTCAGATTCGGTATAGCGCGTTATTGCTAGTACAAAGATGCAGGTAGTGCCTCGTCGTAGTGGGAGGGTTATTCATCAATCCGATCGGTATATGTTCTTGGGAGAGTCTTTTGACAAGATCCCAGCAGAACTAGATACCAAACTTTGTAACTACAATGAAGCACTCCAGGACAAAGATACAGATCTTTGGCAAAAGGTTATGAATTTAGAGATAGAATCAATATATTTTGATCAGGTCTAAAAACTTTTAGAACCACCTGAAGGGATGAAATTCATCAGATGTAAGTGAATCTACAAGAAGAAGAGAAGAGTAGACGGAAAGGTAGAAACCCTCAAAGCTAGGCTTATTACAAAAGGGTTCACTCAGAAAGAATGGATCGATTATGAGAAAACTTTTTTGCTGGTAGCCATGCTTAACTCTATCCGAATTATCTTATCCATTACGGCTTATTTTGATTACAAAATTTAGCAAATGGATGTCAAGATAGCTTTCCTTAATGAAAGTCTTGACGAGTGTATCTATATGGTACAACCAAATGGTTTCATAGCAAAGGGCTTGGAGCACATGTTGTGAAAGATTAAGAGATCTATTTATGGACTTAAGCAGACATCAAGGTCTTGGAATACTCGATTTGATCAAGCCATAAAGTCTTATAATTTTTATCAGAGTCTAGATGAGTCCTGTGTGTACAAGAAGCGTGACAAAAGCGTGGTGGTCTTTCTAGTACTTTATGTAGATGATATCTTGCTCATCGAAAACGATGCGATGATGTTATCTTGGGTAAAAGTATGGTTATCTTGGCAGTTCGATATGAAAAACTTGGGAGAAGCCAGCCACATTCTTGGGATCAAGCTTTTGCGAAATCAAAAACAAAATATTGGCTTATCACAAGCAAAGTATATCGATGACATCCTTGCTCGTTTTAGCATGTAAGATTCCAAGAAAGGATTTCTCCTTTTCAGATATAGAATCACTTTATCCAAGGATCAGTGTCCTAAGACACCTGATGAGATAGACAAGTTGAAGGTGGTTCCTTATGCTTCGGTAGTAGAAAACCTAATGTATGCTATACTTTGTACCAAACCCGACATTTTCTTTTTCGTTAGCATGGTTAACAGATATCAATTTAATCCAAGGTAGGAGCATTAGACTACGGTAAAGAATATAATCAAGTACCTGAAAAAGAATAAGAATTATATGTTGGTTTATCAGATAGAAAGTCCAATACACTTGGGGTACATAGACTCAGACTTCCAATCAGACAAAGATTCTCGTAAGTCTATCTCAGGATATGTGTTTACCTTAGGAAGTGGAGTTATAAGTTGGAGGAGTATCAAACAGTCCTGCATTGCTGATTCTACCATGGAGGCCGAGTACTTGGCAGCTTCTGAAGCAGCTAAGGAGGCCGTTTGGCTCAAGAACTTCCTGTTGGATCTAGATATGATGTCTTCAGTTCAATCAACTATTACACTTTATTGTGATAATAGCGGAGCAGTTGCAAACTCGAAGGAGCCAAGAGTCCACAAGAAAGAAAAACACATTGAACGAAAGTATCACATGATATGAGAAATTATACAGAGGAGTGATGTTGCTATGATCAAGATTGCATCAGGGGACAACTGAAGAAAAACACTTTGTGTGTATTGAACAGGACCATATTGGAGTAATTAATTTTATACTGATTATATAAATTAATTTATACCACAAGGTTATTATGAGTACTATGCTCTTAATTCCCAAATAATTATTATTTGTATATATTTAATATTCGTTGTTTTGATTCATTAGAGGGTGCGATATTTTATTACTCAACAATCCCGGTAAATTCGATAGCGGTATTAATTATATGGTGAATATTAATTATTGATAGAATTCACGTCCCGATTATTCGGGATTGACGATACCTCCTTAAGGAAGTTTGTAAGTTTTAATTGGGACAAACCCTACATGTGAATTTAATTATTCGATTGGCAAACAAGTTAAACAAAAATGTTTAAGAAATTTTAAAAAACTGATTAAATTAAGTTATTAGTAATTAAATTTAATTGGCAGGTATCGAAAAATTTAACGTGGGGAGATGAGTTAAGTATTTAATAATAGGAGCTTGAATAATCGACTTTAAGAATATAGCTGGGAGTGCAATTACAAATCTTTAATGGTATAAATTGTAATTTATATTTTTATGAAATTGTCTCAGGGGCAGGCGAATTTTCATAATTATATTAGAAGGTCAAGTCATATCTACTCCACAGGTTCCTACTGTTGCTCTATATATATACGGTTATGGTAAATATAAATCATAAGTCATCTTTCAATACTGGGGTTTTCACGTATTTTCTATTGTGATTAGTTTAGTTGGTTTAAGTTCACGAGGGATTGTAGCCCACTCTACATTCGTGACTCGCATCGAGAATACAGTAGAAGGCTTGATCAGGGCTTTAACTTGAAGGATTCACATTTTTGGTTGTTGTAGAAACTGAAATCAATCTACCAGATTTTGAAAGGTATAACCCTGAATCTAATTTTGGGAGTATGAGTTTTATTTTGATCGTTCGACATCAAAAAGTTTTAATCTGGAGCCTGTTTTGACGATTACCCATCTAGTAAATTTTTATCAAAAAATTAGTTTTAAATCAATGATCTTAGCAATTTGCCTCCAATAGAGGACAACATCCAACCCCTGAGGGAGGACGACTCCATTCTTCTAGAAGTTTAACATGGAGAAGAGGGTGTTTTCATGAGTGGTTTCCAGGTTGATGAGGCTCAGACATTACAAATGCTCTTAAAAGAAGAAGAAAGCTATATCAACCCCTATGTTGTTACGATGATGAGGTATATGTCTTATTTCCCGTGGATGGGGTTAGGACGTTAAAAGCAAGGCATCCTGGAGCCCATTCAGGTGATACTAACCTCGCAGCGCTTTGGCTTAAGGTATAAACCAACAAAAGAGGATCTAGAAGAACCGAGAAAAGGGCATAGAGGAAAGAAAGGCAAGTATGAGGGAATGTTGAACGGTTACTTTATCAAGGTGTAGACACCCCAATTTGATCCCGTCTAATCTTATGCGAATCCGATGATGAAAACAGGTGGAATAGTGCATCAGTATGATCATCGGGAGGTGATCCAAATTCGGTATTTGAACCCTGTCATCAAAAATCTTCAAAACCAATGAAATTGTGCCAAACCATCGATAACTTGTTGCCCAAGTCATTGTCAGAAGTGGCGACCGTCATGTTTATTGTGGCGGCCGTCAATAGAACCTCTTGGAAACCTTAGCAAAAAGTGGCGGCCGCCAACTACAACATGGCGACCACCAACTCACATTGTAGCGGCCGCCAATAGAACCTTATGGAACCTTTTCCAACCCACCGGCCGCCAACTTGCATTGTGGCGGCCGCTAACTCCAAATGGCCTGACATGTCCCAAAACGTGACAACACCTCATTGGTTGAAGAATTTTATAAATACCGTACCCCGGTGTACGTTTTCAGAACGAATTTTGAGTGGGAGAGAAGCTCTGCCGAGTTACCGAGCAATTTCGAGTCCCGACACCTAAGCCATGCCGAAATACTGAGATCCGAACCGCCGACACCTACATTGAAGCCTTGCTTGGATCACCACCCGAGGATTAGACCATCGAGGCACATTCCTCGACTTGAGGATTCCTTAGCGATCCAGGTACTTTACTTGGATCTCTGGTTCTTCTAACTCCATTCCCTCTCTTTTGGAGTAACCGGGTTAAGTTCAAATTCAATTCGTGCATTTCTTTAGTTTATGATTTGCCTTGTTTATTATTCAATTTACTTCATGTAATTTATTCATTTTAATTACTTAGTTTACACACTCACACTTTACACATTGTCATTTTATTTTTTTTCATTAATTAGTGCCAATATTTTTAGCAATGACAATTTATTAATATTATTAATTATTATAATCAAGGCACTTACATCATATAAACGTAATTGTCAATATTACATTTATATCCTCTAATTAAATAATTGTACTTTTTTTCTTTTTTTTCTTTCTTTTTTTCTTTGTTTATTATTAGTTCCTTTATTATTTTCTTTTGTATTTTATTTCTTTAATGCCTCTTTATTTTTAGCATTAGTTTAATGTTCTCTATTTAGCGTTTACTTTCTTCTTCTTTTTTCTCTTCTTTTTCTTGTAAGGTAGCTTTTATTCTTTTCTTTTAATGACTTTTTTTTTTCTTTTCTTTAATGCTAATACTTCATTTTATTATTATTATTTTTAAATATTAGTTTAATCTTCCTTTTCAAGCACTTATTTTTCATCTTTTTTTTTCTTTCTTTTTAGTGTAAATTTTTTCTTTCTAGCATTTTATTTTTTTTTTATTTTCTTTGTAATGTAGTTTTATTTTCTTTTCCTTCTAATGTAGTTTTATTTTTCTTTTTAATGTTTCATTTCATTTCTTTTTTTTTCTCTTTCCTTTTTAGTGTTAATTTAAAATTTCTTCATTAGCATTAATTTCTTCTATCGTTTATTTTCTTTTGCCTTCTCCCAATATTAGTATAATTTCTTTTTTTTAGTACTTATTTTATCTTACTTTTTCTTTCATTAAATCCAAAAATCATTAAAAAAAAGTTTTTTAGTTTAATTCTCATTCCTTAAATATAATTTTCTTCCCTTTTGTTTTCTTTTCTCCTTATTTTCTTGTATCTCTTTTAAAATGTAAATAGTTAGCTTTCCTTCTCATTAGTTCAATAAATATTTTCTAACTTCTTTATTCTTAGTATAAATTTTCTTTTGTAAATTCTTTTCTTATTTTCTTTAAATTTTTAAACTCTCTTTTGTTATAATACATTTATTTTTATTAGTAGACTTTCTTTCTTTTAAAACATAAAATTTTTATGCATCTTTTATTTTTAGTACTTATCGTGTTCATATTTTTCTTTTTAAATGAATGTTATGCATGTTTTGGTTATTTTCTTTAAATGCATGTTTTGAGTTAGTTTAGCTTATTTTGTAGCAAATCATGTTTAGGTAATTTTAGCATCTTTAGCCTATTTTTACTCTTTCATTTAAACCATGCTAGTTTAGTTTATTTTTGTAAATATTACATGTGGGTATGTTCCATGTATCCTTTAGATAGAATTGCATACCGTAGGACTTAGGTATTAATCCCTTTATTTGTTCTAATTTGGAGTGCTATGTACATATGTTATATATTTTTCATATTTGATTTTAGATATTCTCTCTTTGCCTCAATTTTCTTTAGTTACATGCATTTGAGAAATTCTATTAAAAAACCAACGATGATTAGTAGAGGCCAACCTTATGGTTGGGCGAACGGGGTGCCTAACACCTTTCTCGATTCGTACCTTAGCCCCCGAATCTTTTTTCTCTGGTTTACGTTTTCAAAGATCAATAGCCATTTTTTTTCTTAGTTTTTCTCAAAAACTAAGTGGCAACTCCACTTTTGATAAAAAGAGTTTTTAAAATTTGATTTTCAAGGTGTTAAAATATTTTTGTAAACATCTTTGAATTCTCCTATTTTTTACCCCTAAATCTTAACGCCACAGTAGCGACTCTGCTGGGGACTGGTTTTCAAAATCAAATGAGAGGGCTAGACTCAAAAGCATCATTGGTACCTAATAAAATTTCTCATTTGTATTTCTGCATGCATATGCATTGTTCTTCAACCCCCTGCCTGGTCGACCGGATGCCCTGAACGTTAATCCATTTTGGAAATTGTTGGGAAGACGGACAACTCTTGCTGACTGTACGCTTTTATAAGTACTGTAAAAGAGTTCGGGTATACTGTTTGACCATGTCCTGCACCACTCCAGGCATGGGAGATATATACCCGGCTCTATTCAGAAGGTACTATTGGAACGCGGAAGAAAAAATAAGAACCGGCGCTGTGACGGTAAAAAATAGCGCATGCGTTTTTTATGAAAAATGATAGCATTAAACTGATATATTATTATTAAATATACCTTCAAGAAACTTGTTCAAGTTTTTTTGATGCAGAACAACGATCCG
>JAOTRH010241213.1:0-40519 GCA_034768845.1 Heliamphora exappendiculata | reverse complement strand
TTAGTGGAATAAGTTCTGGTTCGTACGGGAAAGGATCTAGCTCGGGGACAGAGTTAGGGATATCCGATTTTCTCGTATGGTTAGTCCGACTCCTATACTTTCTTGATTATGCTAAACCTTTTTTTTTTTTTGTTAGTTTCGGTAATTATTTAATTTAATTTGAATACTGGTATTGCCGCTGAGGATATTCAAAAATTAAATTAAATTAATGAGGGACAGTTTTGATTTTTGGTACACCTAGGGATTACTCCCTAAGTGGCCAGCCCTAGGAGATGGTGAGTTTTATTATTTATGTTAAGTATATATCTTCATTGCTATTACGTGTGTAATTCCAAGAGGGGGGTGAATTGAGTATTTTAAAATTCTTAGATAAAATAATTGAATACAAGTGTATGACCTTTATAATATAACTTATTTAATTCACAAGCAAATTTTACAATCAAGACCTTGTGTTGAAATGATTAAGAATACATGTGTACAAAAATTAAATCTCTTGTTTAAACAAATACAACACTATAACAAATTAGAGTATAACTTCAATATTTTTGAATGTCACTTTAAGATTAAGATGTAAGTATATAACAATATTTCTTTAAAAGTGAGCTTAAAAACCTTTTTAGTTTTAAGCTATGAAGGATGTATACTTTTGTTTACTTCTTATTAATTAATTACAACACTTTTCTTATTTCAACAAGATAAAATATAAGTGTAGGTTCACTTCAACTTGCAACTATGTTTTAAATGAAAAAGATTTAAGCACAACTAAGGATGCTAATACTTGAACGTCTTTTAGATTAAATAAAATACTCCAACTTCTTTGAACAACTTAAAACTTAAATCTTGCAAGAGAATTTTCAAATATATCTTCCTATTATTTAAAGTGTACGACTAATCTTGATATTAGAAAAGATTAAAACATAAACGAATTAAAACTCTTTTCAATAAAAAATGTGAGTCTAAAACTTGTTGATTACTAGAGTCAATATAATTTTTGTAAGTCAGATATTTGAATACAAAAGTGTTTTGTTATAAGATATGTTAAGTTTACAACTTCTAGCTATTAAGACTTTTGTTAGTTAAAGCAAAAGTGTATGTGTGTGATGTAATGAGAAACAGCAAGATAATAAAGAATGTAAAGCAAGAAGAAAGTGACACCACAATTTTTACAATGTTCGGTGCAACGGCCTATGTCATTGCCTCAAGCCAACCGCTATGAGGATTTCACTACCTCTCATTCGATAGGCAGAGGAGCCTCTCTCTTTAGTCTAGGCGGAGTAGCCTCTACTTGAGAATGTACCCTTCTCAAATTAATCCAATCCTTGTAGGCAGATTAGCCTCTTTTGAGAATCACCTTTCTCAATCACAAGTATGAAACAAGAATAATAAGGGTGTACAAAGATCGCTCCTTGAATTTGCAAATACAACAATGAAATTCTAACTCACTTATCAAGAAATGAAACAATGAAGCTCAATGAGAATCTAAATGATTTTTCTCTCAAAATGTGTATAAAGAACTCAAGATTTGACGAGCAAAGATGTAGTAAACAAGAGAAAATGTTTGAGAGGATTGAGTGAGTAAAACAATGGCTCAAACCCTCTATTTATAGGCTCTAATTTCTGACTAGCCGTTGGGCTCAATATAGAAATGCCAAACTAACCATTTTCATAATTTTTCAAAATTTAAACCTGTTCGGTCGACTGAAGAGACTCATTCGATCGACTGAACCAAGCTTCGGTCGACTGAACCTCAAGGTTCGGTCGACTGAACCTGTGTAAATCTGAAAACCTATTTTTGGTAGCCTGTTCGGTCGACTGGGGCTTATACTTTAGTCGACTGAAGCAATGACAAACCAGATTTTTCATTTTCCAAAAGGTTTGATCACTGTTTGATTTTGAAACATTGTTTTATGACTCTTTAGAATTCCTATGAGCTTCAAAGCAAAAATTTCAAGAGAAAATGAATGTACAAAAGGATCCTAAAAGAATTGCAACTTGTTCTTCATTCTTCAATCCTTCAATGTCTTGATTCCACAAAAACTTGTCTCCAAAGATCTTGATTTGAGCTTAAACGTTATGGCTTTCACTTGAATTGTGCTAATCATGTATGTCCTGAAATCAATCTCAATTTGCACAATTTAGATATATAAGTTTTTTATCATCAAAATAGATTATTGAAGCCTTGTTAGGCCAACATTCATTTCCTTTTAGGAAGGAGATAATATATACTTAATATCTTTTTGATATATATACTTAATATATTTTTTATATATGCATATATATTAAAAAGGAAGCTCCTTTTATAAAACCCTAACCCTAATTCTCCCACCATAGCCGCCGCCCCTTCTCCTCTTTGGCAATTTATTTTGACTTTTTGGAGATTATTGTGTGAAGAAGAAACCAAAAGGAAGAAGAACACTTCGATCGGAATTGGTGCCCACACATCGTGATCGTCGTAGTGCGTCCGGGATATACGTGAGAAGGTTGCAAGGTCTCCTTCAACGTATTCGGGGCTTCTTGAAACTTTTCGACAAGTTTAATAAAGGTATTAAACTATTGAAATCTATATGGCTTTCGTTTTTCATGAAAATCGCATACGTCATTTTTTATGGTCACGACGTCGATTCATTAAACTTTTTTTTCGCTGCGCGGCTCACTCTCCAACACTCACGACCTTAAATTGACTCGTCGGTCCTCCTCACAACCTTAAACTGACTCAACGGTCCTCCGCACGACCTTAAACTGACTCCTCACGACCTTAAACTGACTCATCGGTCCTCCTTACGATCTTAAACTGACTCGTCGATCCTCCTCACGACCTTAAACTGACTCAACGGTCCTCTTCACGACCTTAAACTGACTGATCGGTCCTCTTCACGACCTTAAACTGACTGGTCGGTCCTCCGCACGACCTTAAACTGACTCGTCGGTCCTTTTCATAACCCTAAACTGACTCACATTATATCTGCATTACACTATACTTGTTATGCATCATATCTCTTATCATTGCATCTTGCATTTTACCCCAGGAACTACGTTTTGGTTTGATCTCTAGCAAAAGGGGTACGTAGGCAGCTCGATGAAAATTCGAGTACGACTAACATCATATGCATGCTTGTATGTGGCTTAAGATTGACGGCTCGGTCAAATGGATGCTATCTCTAGATCTTTGATATAACTTACTGCACGCATTGTTACACAAGTTATATCAAAGAGGGGCAACTGTAGACACCCCAATTTGACCTCGCCTAATCTTAGGTGAATCTAATAATGAAAACAGGTGGAATAGTGCCTCAGTTCGATCATCGAGAAGTGATCTAAGCTCGGCATTCGAACCCGAAACCTTCAAACCAATGAAATTTTGACGAACCATCGAAACTTATTTCCCAAGTAAGGCGACCGCTAACTTGCATTGTGGCGACCGCCATAGAACTTTGTAGAAACCTTAGCAAAAAATGGCAACCGCCAACTCTCATCATGGCAACCGTCGTGGAACTTTATGAAAACTTCCAAAAACATGGCGACGCCAGCTTGCATTGTGATAACCGTCAACTCCAAATGGCCTAATGTGTCCCAAAACGTGGCAACATCTCATTGGTTGAAGAATTCTATAAATACCATACCTCAGCGTACGTTTTCAGGGATTTTTAGTGAGAGAGACTATCGATATATCGAGCGATCCCGAGCTCCGACGTCGAAACCCTGCCGAACCTCCGACCAACGTCTTGCTTGGATCACTACTCAAGGATTGGACCACTGAAGCACATTCCCGACTTGAGGATTTTCCGCCAGTCTAGGTACTTCGTTTGGATACCCGATCATTCTAAACTCCATTTCCTCTCTCTTGGAGTGATCGGGTTAGTATTCAATTTCAATTTGTGCATTTCTTTTGTTTACATAATCAACTTTGTTTATTGCTTAAATTGCTTCATTTAGTTTAATCTTCTTAATTAATTGCTTTGTTTACACATCCACATTAAGCACATTATCTTTCTTTTTTTCATTAGCTCATTAAAGTAGTGCTAATATGTTTTAATAATTACAACTAATTGATATTGTTAATTATTATAATAATACACTTACATACATATGGATATAGTTACCAATACTATATTCATATTTGATAATTAATTATAGTTTGGTTCTTTTTACTTTTCTAATATTTGTTTGATTTCTTTACCATAGCTTTCTTTTTCTTTTAATGTAGCTTAATTTCATTTGTTAGTATTAGTTTAATTTTCAAGCAACTATTTTTTTTCCTTTCTTTCTTTTAATTATTAGCTTAATACTCATTTATTAGTCTTTATTTTTTCTTGTCTTTTTTTTTTCTTTCTTTTTCTTTTTATAATACTTACCTTATTCTTCTTTTCTTTTCTTGAACCTAAAAAAAATTACAAAAAGTCTCTTAAGTTAATCATCATCTTTAAATGTTAATATAAATTTTCTCTTATTATAGCAATTTCCCTCTCTTTTTTTCCTTTTATTTTTATTTTCTTTTGCTTCTTTTAAGATACAAAGTGTAAATAGTTAAGTTTTTTTTTTCAATAGTTTAATAACATTTTCTACCCTATTTGTCTTAGCATAACTTTTCGTTTGTAAAATTTTTATTTTCTTTTAAATATTTAAATTCTTTTTACAAATCCTTCTATTCTAAATTTCTTTGTTTGGTAAGCTTTCTTTTAATAAAGAATTTTTTCTTTTATGTATTTCTCATTTTACATTTCTTGTTTCTTTTTCTTTATTTATCATGTTAATGTTAATACATATTTTAGTCTCTTCACTTGAAAGCATGTTTAGAATAGTTTAGTTTATCTTTCTAACAAATCATGTTTAGGTGATTTTAACAATTTCTAGCATGTTTGTGCTCTTTTATTTAATTCATGATAGTTAACTTATTTTTGTGAATATTACATGTGGGAATATTTCATGTATCATTTAGTCAGAAATTGCATGTCTTAGGACTTAGGATTTCACCCCTTTTATTTGCTCTAATTTGGAGTGCTATGTACGTATCTTATGTATTTTTCGTATTTGATTTTAAATGTTCTCTCTTTGCCCTCATTTTCTTTATGTGCATGCATTTGAGAAATTCTACTAAAGAACCAATGATGATTAGTAGAGGCCAACCTTACGTTTGGGCGAACAGGGTGCCTAACACCTTTCCTGATTCGTACCTTAGCCCCCGAACCTTTTTTCTCTAGTTAATGTTTCCAAGATCAGTAAGCCATTTTCGTTTTTCTTAGTTTTTCTCAGAAACTAAGTGGTGACTCTATTTTTCATAAAAAATGGGTTTTTAAAATTCAATTTTCAAGGTGTTAAAAAGGTTCTTCAAACATCTTTGAATTCTCATATTTTTGACTATTTTCCAAAATCCCTAAATCCGCTTCATACAAGATCCAGACTGTAGTATATGGCTATCCCTTTCCTCTTCCAGTTTTGGTTCCGCCAGTGCCAGAGTTCAGAGTTGATCTCAGTCAGATTTGTCTTTGTTCTTCATCTTCCCTTTTGGTTACTATTTTACTTGTTTAGTTTACTTGAACTGCCTATCTCTTTTTACAAGTTAATCAGGCATGGATAAACCACATGCTGTTGATATTCATGGGATAGAGAGCATTGATCCGCCAGCTCGATGCCACCGTACGAGCAGCTGGCATTGCTTTTGCCCCATTAGCCATAGTGAGTGTCTCATGACCTTTTAACTTTTATATAGTTTTTTATATTTTGCTCTGATTCTTATTTCCTTTTAATAGCCTCCGACACCAGCCACCGGCATAGTACATTCACAAGCTCCGGTCTGACCTCAGGCTCCAGTCCAAGCTCCAGCTCGAGGCCGTGGGTCCCGCGCCTCCTCTTTCAGAGCTTGCTCTAGAGGGTCCTTCTCTTCTGTCAGGAGCCATTCTCCTATCATATCTTCTTCTTCAGATGGTGGGGATGACAGTGATGACCTGGAGATGCTTTTTGAGGACATTAGCTCTAATGAGACCTAGCCTTCTTCCCACCGGGTCTGCCAGAGACGTTGAGAGAGATATTCCCCCCCTTTCATGATATATTATGTTATATACACTTGATACATTTGGCTTTATTGTCCTGCATGGTCCTGCTTTAGATGCATGACACATGGATGTTTGTTAAAGATCAGAAATATTGCGAAGAGAGGGGACAAGATAAAGAATGCTCGCCACCTTCGAACATGGCGGTTGCCATAAAGTGCAAGGGACAGGTTACAGTCGCCAAGTTAGCAATGTGACGTCACTGTACTGCGTACTTCCATCATGGAAGTCCCATACTCCAAGGTGGCGGTCACCACAATAACTGCACATTTTCTAAACTTTTTAACGTCGAACCTTCTCATGCCTTATAAATACAGCTCTTAGGGTCCCCATTTCCTGCCACTTTCATCAAGATGGCTTCCTTCCATGGCCCACTTTCTGCATGGGTTGAGGAGTTTTCCCATATTGAACGTCTGAATTTTGCCTCATTTGGCATTAATTCCTTGTTCTCCCTAATGACTATAAAGATAGATGGACCACTACTACGGGCTGCTGCACAATTGTGGGACCCACAATCTCATGTCTTTCGTTTTGACTTTGAGGAACTATGCCCTACTATAAAGGAGTTTGCCATCATTCTAGATCTGGTCCCGAGAAAATCTATAGTCATACCAACTTTCTTCCTTTTCAACCGTTAGTAAATAATACAACTTTGTGGTTTGTCTAAGATGGAGGCTTCCCTTTTGACAACTGATGACTGCAATATTCCATGGATTATAAACAGATTCCATCCCACTGGCGATCTTAGTGATCTTGGTTTTTAGTTACGGCGTTGCTATACCTTGTGTTTCTACCTCCTTGCTCGGTACCTTCCCGTTCCTTCTAATGGACGAGTCAACTGCACACTGGTTGACATTACGAGTCAAATGTGGTTGGAGAAATACTTTGTCCCATTGGTTTTAGCCGAGACACTGATTGACTTAGAAGTTGTTCACCGTGGCGAGACTACTAGCTTTGCTGGCAGCCCCTTGTTTCTTTAGGTAAACTCAACACCTTTCACACTGTTGCCTTTAATAGTTGCCTCCCACCTGCCTCTTCCATGAGTCTTTAACGATTCATCAATTTCCCAGTCCTCATAACTTCCATCAAGTTGGTAGCGACGAATCGTAAAAGGTATCTTCCTCTATCGGAGTTCCTTCGTTGTGATTTCAAGTATGTTTACAATACCACCTCCCACTCTCCTCTTCCACGAGTCTTCAATGATCAATTCATTCACTGTCCCGGCCTTTGTTAGGGGCTTTCTATTGCACCCTCAAGGGGATCCGTTACATACCAACTGTACCCAAAATTCTTACACGCTCATATTTTTTCATATACTTTGATGTCTTCCGAGGTCTCTCTCTCAACTCCCCAATCGGTTCCCTTCTACCCCTTCATCTAGTTCAGGTTCAGGCTTTAAGGGCTCATCATCATATCCTCCATTCATCTCGTAATCCTCGTCGGCCATTTGAGACTCCCTTCAAATCTTCTCTTCTTTCCTTGATTTCCTTGCACAGCTTTCCTCTTACTAATTTCTCTTTGTCTTTACCTTTTTAATCTTTATTACAGATCTGGTTGATGGAGAAAGTGAACCTTATGCAGAAACCACCCACAAATAGGTACAGTGTTGCGACTCTCCTCTACCGCCCTTATTATCAGATATGTAGTACTGAGGCTGCTTAATATTAGGGTTGGTATACTGAAAATCATGTTTTTAGTATTTAATTTTATTTTAATAAAATTAATTTTCTATTTTATAAGAATATTTATGAGCAATGTATGTATATCATTTTTTTAATGTTATGCACGGATGTCTAATATTCTGTACAGTATTTAATCTGATGTGTAGAGTATGGCTTGCACACAGAAGATCAAATTTTAGGTTCTTGTAGAATATAAGTTTTATGTTCATAGTTTATATGAAAATGGACATACCATCGGTACGACTGTAGTATAGAGTTTTAGTAGGCCTGTCTTAATTACGTGGAATAGATAATAGTTTCGTCTATTGTTCTAACTCTATGTACTAGTACACTTTGTATGTATTGAACGGGATACATTGGGATAATTAATTTTATACTCACTATATAAATTAATTCACACCCCAAAGTTATTATAAACAATCTTATGCTCTTAATCCTGAAATAATTATTGATTTGCGTATATTTAATATTCGTTGTTTTGATTCATTAGAGGATGCGGTCTTACATGGGTCTATATTCCCGGTGAGTTAGATAGCGATATTATTTATATGGTGAATATTAATTACTTATGGAATCCGCATTTCGAAGAATCGGGATTGATAATACCCCCATAAGGAAGCTTATAAGTTTTGACCAAGCCAAACCCTGTTGGTGGATTTGATTATCCGGCGGTCAAATAAGTTAAGCGAAATGGCATAAGGAATTACAAGATGCCGATTAAATTAAATTATCAGTAATTAAATTTTATTAGCAGGTATCGGGAATCCTAACGTGGAGAGAAATGATAAGTATTTAATAACAGGAGCTTAATGCAAGATGGTCTTGAGATTATGGGTTAGAGTGCAATTATAGTTCTTTAGTGGTGTGAACTATAATTTAGTGTTTTATAGAAATTGCAAAAATCACTGCTAATTTTTCATAATTGCATATACGCTATGAGGTTTACTTAATTGTGAAAACCGCTAATGGGTGTCTGTGTTTCACTAGAAGTCCTACTCATAATTACTCAATAGGTCTCTGTTGTAACCCTATAAATATGTGAGTAGGCTGAAGGAGTTTCATAACTTGTCTTCAAGACTAAAGCTGTCCAGGTTTTGCAGGTACGAGTTCTCGGAGAATTAGAGCCCAAACTATATCCAGGAATCGCATAAGAGAATACAGTAAAAGGTCTAATAGAAGCTTTAACTCAAAATCAAAAATGTAGTTAAAGATTTGACAAGTAAAATGTATTCTTCTAAATTAAATTTTGTTATACGAGTTCTAATTTTGATCGTTCAACAACAAAATTTTTATCTGGAACTCGTTTCGGCATTTGTCCGTTCAGTTAATTTTTTTATCAAAAATTATTTACAAAAACAATGATCTTGACAGTTTTACCTCCAACACTTGGTGGCAGTATCTCTCTTTTATGTCAGGTCCAGACATTATTTGGCAGTGTTCTTAGTGGCAGATCCCTACAATGAATTTGACTACTATGGACCATTCCGGCGTCCTGTTGATCGGCTTACGACTGTCCACTTTCTATTATCCATACCGGATCATGCGTCAGTTTGGTCAGAGCTAGATTATCTTCCATGGTGTTCGAGGCTGCTTATATTCATCTTCACTGCAGGCCCTATTTCGGGCAAAATATCAGGAGGCTTGGCCATCTCATTCACTGATGGAGATGCAGGAGCTGCAATGCCCAGAACTTCCTGATGAGTACAAGACATGGCTGTTCCAAGACAGAGAGAAGAGATAAAGAAGAAGGAAAACAGGAAGCAAAGAGAAGAAAGATTTGAGGAATCTTGCTTTGTTTTTCAGATTTCATAGCCTTCTTTTTATTATTTTTAGAGTTTAGAACTTATGCGCCCACCTTTTATTTCAAAACTTTGTAACCAACGTTGAAATGAAATAGTCCACTTTATGTTTAAAAGGTTCCAAATTATTCAAAGTTTTTTGATTTTGCAATTATACGACTTTGTTATTAAAACCTAAAGATAAATTTTGCATTGATCTTACTCGAATTTAAAAATGGTTAAAATAAAGAATGTGGCTGGATTTCTTACAAAAAGCTGCTTAAGTATCCCAAGAAAGTGGAATCAAGCCTTAACGTAGTTCGAGCTTTACTCTTAAGTTTTTGGCCTTGCGGGCTGCTCTAACTTTTTCCTGGGTCGCCTTTTCGATTTTTAACTTAGCGAGTTTTTATTTTATCTTTATTTTTCTTTCAAGGGTAGTACTTTTTGAGATGGTCA
Source organism: Heliamphora exappendiculata (assembly GCA_034768845.1). Taxonomy (NCBI): domain Eukaryota; kingdom Viridiplantae; phylum Streptophyta; class Magnoliopsida; order Ericales; family Sarraceniaceae; genus Heliamphora; species Heliamphora exappendiculata. The sequence continues at coordinate 30,556 of JAOTRH010241213.1, read as the reverse complement.
AGGTTAATCGGAGTGGAGAATGCATTGCCATCCAAATCTATGGTGATTACTGCACCACCGGTCATAATAGTTTTGATCAGAAATGGCCCGGATCAGTTTGGCTTGAACTTGCCCCTTGGGTTGAAGATGAGAGCTCTGATTTCCTTAAGAACCAAGTCACCTTCTCTGAGATCCCGAGTCTTAACCTTCTTGTTGAACGCTCGAGCTAACCTTCTTTGGTACCGTTGTATATAAAATAGAACCTGCAGCCTTCTTTCATCCAAAAAAGTAGTTCTTCCATCCGATTTCTCTGCTATTCTGCCTCTGGAATACTGTCCTCAGTCACTACTCTTAGTAAAGGGATTTCTACCTCAATGGAAAACACGGCTTCCATCCCATACACTAAAGAATATGGCGTGGTTCCCGTTGAAGCTCTAATTGACGTCCTATATCCCCAGAGTGCAAACGGTAAATGTTCGGGCCAATCTTTATGTGAGCTGATCATCTTTTGCAAATTATATATAGTCTGTCTCTATTATCATCCAAAAATACCCTTGTTGAAGGATTTTCTTAGTTAACATGTTTCCACTCATGTGAAGCCCACAAACTCCTGCATGTATCTCCTTCTTCATTGTTGACACACAGCTTGTTGACTCAAGAATGCCTTCGTTTGTATAATTTTCCCCCACAAATGATAAATTGTACAGATAATCCCCTTTTTGGTCTTTTGTCCTTTTTGCTGGCAAACTTGGGTTTTTTTTTTAAACAAAATTTTGAATGTCAAAGTACTAAAGGAGTTCATCAGTGCTCTCCTCAATTGTGGTTATCATCTCGTATGCCGGCTTTCTCTTCTGTTCAATTATCAATGGCCTCATCTTGACTGCGGGTGATATATCAATCATTGATGCCAGGGTAGCCAGTGCATCGACAAACTTGTTCTGTAGCCTCGACACATGAGTGAAAACCACTAATTTAAAGCACGGTATTAGTTTTTTCAGCTCTTGATGGTAGAGAATTAATGTTACATCTTTAACTTTTCATTATCCTCTTGCCTGTGAGACCATTAATGCCGAGTCCCCGATGACTTCTAATTTTTTTGTCCCTATTTCTAAGGTTGCCTCTAACCTAGATAAGCTCGCTTCATATTCAGCTTGATTGTTGATAACTTTGAAATTGAGCATTTGAGACAGAGGAACATGTGATTCATCAGGAGTGGCAAGAAAAACTCCTATTCCATAGCCATACTAATTAGATAGACCATCAAAATATAGAGTCCACTTGTCATCCTTGACTCCCATAAGCTATTCATCAGGGAACTGGAATTTCACGTCTTCATCTCCCATAACTAGTTGGCCGGCTAGAAATTCTACTACTTCTCTACCTTTGACTGACTTTTGGGTGACATACCTAAGGTTAAACTTTGATAGTAACAACAACCAATGGGCTAACCTTCCTCTTAATGCAAGCTTCTCGAACAAGCATTTTAATGGGTTCATCCAGGAAATTACATTCACTGTGAAAGATAGCATGTAATGCCTCAATTTTTGGTAAGCCCAAACTAAAGCCTAATATGTGTTTTCCAGTGGCGTACATTGTATCTCGGACCTCGTCATCTTCTTGCTCAAATAGTAGACTGCTTTCTCAATTTCAATTTTTTCTTCCTCTGCCAGCATGCATCCCATAGCTGAGTCAGTCACTGACAAATAGAGAATCAGTGGCCTATCGTGTGAGACCCTGGTCCCTTTTTTTTGCAATGTTTCGACGCGTAGTTTATCATTTTTGTTATTGCATATTTATATGCGTTTTATGCATGTTCGGGTTTAGAAATGCATGTCGGGTTAGATCCTGGGGCCGTTGGGTGTTGTGGTGCAAAGTTCAAAAAAAGAAAAAAGAAGATATTTTCGGGCTGGCCTATAAATATCTAGGCTTAAATATTTTCAAAAGATATTTTCTCTCTCTAGCTTTTGAAACCCTTGAAACCACTACCTTCTCTCTAGTTTTTGGGAGGCCTGGGGCTTGGCTTTTGGCGACCGAGTAGCGGATCCTTGCTATCTACATCGAGAGCTATGTGTTCATCTAGATGGAATCTCATTTTGATAAGGTTTATTTTTTGAGGCGTCGAGTTTTTGATTTATTGAGGTAGAATCCTAGACTCTCGTGTCTTAAAGGGGTGCTACGTAAAATTATATGTATTTTTACTATCTAAAAATGCATGAAAAATTAATTTATGTTTTGAAAAGTTAGGCTTTGGTTCAAAATCATTTTTGGTTGATTCTGGTTTGATGAAATGGGTTTTTGGGGCCTTTCTTTAGGTGTTTTCTCGTAGTTTTGGGCTTGTGTATGTCCGAGGGTAACAAAATGGAGTTTGGTTGCTTCAATTTTTGGGTTGGGCAGTTGATCCCATAGCTAGGGTTTCATTTTTGCCGTGGTTCAGTCGACTGGACTGGGTGGTTTAGTAGAATGAGTCGACAGTGTGGTGATCCAGTCGACTGACCTGGGTTTGGATTTTTTTGTGTTTTTTCAGTAGCTTTCCAGTCGATTGAATTATGGGGTTCAGTCTACTGATGTCTTGTTTGGGTTGTTTTGTTGTTTTTGTGGGTCATATGGTGGCCTTGGGAGTTTGATTATGTTTTGTTGTCGTCCTCGGGGGTGACGTGGGTTAGTTAATCATAGTGTTTATTCATCGTGCGTGGGTGACGTGTTTGGGTTCGTGGTTCATTTTTTAAAAGGAAAGTTTTGGAAAAAGATAGTGTTTTATAAAAACGTTTGTGAAAATTGAGATTTTTGAAGGTTTAGAGCTAGCCTTCGGGTTTGGGTTTCATTTTGTTGATTGTTAGTCATCTGGGTTAGTGGATGACGAGTTGTGTGGCATGTGATGTCGTGACGAGTCGTGTGGCATGTGATGTCGTTATATGAAATGTAGTGTTTATACGTGATTTTGTGCATTAAAACTTTGATTTCATTTATGCGCGTGTGTGTGGAGTGAGAGGGACGAATGTGTGGTTTTGGGTTGCATACGGTCTGTGAGTTGTGCAGGTTGCATGTGTTTCATAGGTTGCGTGAGTCGCGTGAGTTACATGTGTTGCATAGATTAACTCTGGTTAATAGTGCATTAGAAGGGGCTGTAGTCCTTCGGTGAAATCCCAAGAAGATGGTTGTTCATGGTTGAACGAACATTGGCTCTGGTCGACGGTGCATTAGATGGGCTTATAGTCCTTCGGTGAAAACTCGAGAAGATCCATGTGTTGGGTGTGAATCATTGTACATATTATGGAACTATTTTCGGGGCTAGTGAGTCGATGTATATATATTTGTGTTGCATGTGGGGCTCGTGAGAGTCGATGTATATATATTTGTGTTGCATGTGGGGCTCGTGAGAGTCGATGTATATATCTGTGTTGCATGTGGGGCTCGTGAGAGTCGGGGCTCGTAAGAGTCGATCTTTTAATGTGAAGCATTGCAGTATATACATATATCAAACTATTTTTTTTTAGGCTCATGTGAGTCAAAATTTTCATATCTTTTTGCATTAGTATGTTTAGCTTCCATTTCATGTTTGTCTAGTTTCTGCTGAGTTTTGGCTCACGATGTGAGATTTGAAAATGTTTTTTAGGTGTATACGATCACGTAGGTTGATTCGGAGGAGCCGATTGGAGCAAAAGACCTGTAGTCTTCTCTTTTTGTTTCGTTTTAACCATGTATGTTTTATATATTTTGGGTTTTGACCTTGTGTTGTAAGCCTGAGGGCAATATATTTAATGCATGTATGCTTTTTATCTTGAGAGTGAAACATCAGGTTAGGTGTTGTTTATGGTGTTACTTGTGACCTAGAGTTTGGGGCATGATAACTTGGTATCAAAGCTTTGGGTTTGAATACCTAAGAGCCGTGGGAAGAGGGTGCATCACCTGGTGAGGTTGAATGCGTGTGCTTGATTGTATGTGTTTAGATGTTTTGATAACATGAACGTGATAGCTTTACGAGTATGCAAATGATATGTATATGTGAGCATGGGAGTTGAACCTTAGGATTGATCAGTCTTACCTTCGGGCGTTTGGGTTAATACGCTTGGAAACCAAGTTAGAAATGCATTTGGTCGATGTGTTTTCTAACAAGGAATCTAAGTAGGTTATCCAATTGACGCGTCACTCTTGTCGATTTTTCTCGGTATGTGTGATGAGTTCGCATGATCGTAAGTGGCTATGTGTTAGCATGACTATGTGGTTAATTTTTATGTAGATGTGATGTGCTGCATCTTACGTTCTGTGTTCCTTTCATATGGACGTGATGTCTGCATAAAGAGGATGAGGCCGTGGTCGAGGCTTTGGCCGTGGTTTAGGCTAAGGGGATATGCTAATCCTTGATGCTGGGGATGCAAATGCTACCCAAGGATTATAGACACAACTGAGTTACTGCGTGTGATGGTAGGCTCCATCTAGCAGTTGGTTGAGACTGTTAGGGGGAGAGAGAGAGAGAACCCGAGTCGAGGGCAACAGTTGCAATGCGAGAGTTCAGACGTATTGACCCTTCTACCTTTGTTAGGGATCCTCATCTTTCGGTAGCTACAGAGTGGTTGGAACTTGTGACCCAGATCCTTGATACATTGCAGATAGTTGAGGATGATTTGCAAGTTTCTTTTGCCACTTTTTAGCTAAGAGGTGATGCTCACAAGTGGTGGAAATACGCCCAGAATACCGTAGAGGGCACATGGGCAGCTTTCACGGGGTTATTTTTGGAGAAGTACTTTCTGGATTCTTTGAGGGACGTGTACAGGGAGGAGTTCTATGCTCTCACTAAGGGGGCGATGAGTATTGTGTAGTACGAGGCTAAATTTATCAGTTTGTCTCAGTTTGCATCGAAGTTGGTGGCCACAGACGAGTTGCGTTCGAGGAGGTTTGAGAGGGGTTTGAGGCCAACGATCAGCGAGCGCGTGGCAGGATTGAGGCTGTGTGTTTTTACAGAGCTGGTGGAGTCAGCAGCAATGATCGAGAACACTTTAAGCGAGATTCGGGGTTTAAGGGAGGTTAAGGCACCGCAGGGTGGGACAACGGCTCAGTCTGGTGGACGCTCCAGTAAGAGGCAGAGGTCCTTAGGCCGTAGTTTTCATCCATCTGGGTCACGATAGTAGTTTTTGACACCAGTACCATCAGTGGATTCCTTTGCGGGGCCAAAGTAGCACGAGTTTCGTTGCTTCTGATGCAGGCAGCTCAGGCATCGTGCAATGGATTGCCTGCAGCCAAGGCAGTCCCAGGGTTCAGTATCGATTTAGTCATAGGGGAGGGAGATATTATGTTATGGATGTGGTCAGCCTGCACATTTGTAGGAATTATCCTGAGGGAGGTAGTGCGCCAAGCATGGTAGGCACACTAGTTGGTTCATTTGTGCAGAGTCTACCCAAGTATTGGCAGCAATAGCCCATAGTCCAAACTTTTTGGGTTATAGACAGGGGTATTTCAGTTCAGTCGGTACGGTAGCTGACAGTCCCAGGTTATAGAGGGCAGACTAGAATGACACAGGGCTGAGTATACGCCCTTACAGATCCCAGTTCTTCTAAGGCACTGGTTGTACCTGATGATGCAGCTATCCTCTAGTGAGTAGAGGTACTTTCTTAGTGTGTAGACTTTGGGCCAGTATTCTTATCAATGTAGGAGCATTGTATTTCTTCATTTCATCTGTTTGGGAGTCGGTGATGGACTCCGTGGGTGGTGTGCAGTGTTGAGGCATCGGTTGGTAGGATGTGAGGTTGGGACGACTTGTAGATCCCGTGTCTTTAAGGTAGTTAGCCGCTGTTTAGAGTGCATGATCATGTTTGACTGTATCCTAGGAGTGATTTGTCTAATCACCTACCGTGCCTGTGTCAATTTCGATCGACGGGGTTGTTTTCTTGTGACCTTGTGCCGAATTTTGAGGACAAAATTCCTTTAAGGGGGTAGATATTTTCGATGCGTTGTTTATCGTTTTTGTTATTGTATGTTTATACGCATTTTATACATGTTCGGGCTTTAAAATGCATGTCAAGTAAGATCCCGGGGCCGTTGGGCATTGTGGTGCAAAGTTAAAAAAAAAGATATTTTCGGGCGAGCCTATAAATATCTAGCCTAAGATAATTTCAAAAGATAATTTCTCTCTCCAGCTTTTGAAACCCTTCAAATCTCTGCCTTTTCTCTAGTTTTTTTGGGTCCCGGGGCTTGGCTTTTGGCGACCAAGTAGCGGATCCTTGCTATATACACCAAGGGTTACGCGTTCATCCGGATGAAATCTTGTTTCGACGAAGTTCATTTTCTCAGGCGTCGAGATTTTAACTCATTGAGGTAGGATCCTAGGATCTCATGTCTTAAAGGGGTGCTACGTGAAATTATTTGTGTTTTTACCATCTAAAAATGCATGCAAAGTTAGTTTATGTTTTGAAAAGTTGGATTTTGGTTTAAAATCATTTTCGGTTGCTTCAGATTGGATGAAATGGGTTTTTGGAGTTTTTTTGGTGTTTTCTCGTAGTTTTGGACTTGTGTATGTCTAAGGGTATCAAAAGGGAGTTTGGTTGCTTCGATTTTTGGGTTGGGGAGTTGATCCCATAGCTAGGGTTTCGTTTCCGCCATGATCTAGTCGACTAGACTTGGTGGTTCAGTCGACTAGGTAGATAGTAGGGTGATCCAGTCGACTGAGGGTGATGATCCAGTCGAATAGGGGTGATGATCCAGTCAACTAACCTGGGTTTGAGTTTTTTTATGTTTTTTCAATAGCTTTTTAGTCTACTGAATTATGGGGTTCAGTCGACTGATGCCCTGTTAGAGTTGTTTTGTTGTTTTGGTGGGTCGTGTGGTGGCCTTGGGAGTTTGATTATGTTTTGTTGTCTTCCTCAACGGTGACGTGGGTTAGTTAATCGTGGTTTTTATTCATCGTGTGTGCATGACGTGTTTGGGTCTTTGGTTCATTTTCTAAAAGGCGAGTTTTGAAAAAAGATAGTGTTTTGTGAAAACCAAGGTTTCTGGAGGTTTAGAGCTAGCCTTCGGGGTTGAGTTTCGTTTTGTTGGTTGTTAGTCGTCTGAGTTAGTGAATAACGAGTTATGTGACGAGTTGTGTGACATGTGATGTCGTGACGAGTTGTGTGGCATGTGACGTCGTTATGTGAAATGTAGTACATATTTTTGTTGCATGTATGGCTCGCGAGAGTCGATGTATATATCTGTGTTGCATGTGGGGCTCGTGAGAGTCGGGGCTCGTAAGAGTCGATCTTTGCTTGTGAAGCATTGTAGTATATGTATATATTAAACTATTTTTTTGAGGCTCATGTGAGTCGAAATATTATCTTTTTGCATCAGCATGTTTAGCTTTTATTTCATGTTTGTTTAGTTTCAGCTGAGCTTTGGCTCACGAGGTGGAATTTGAAAATATTTTTCAGGTGCATACGTTCATGCAGGTTGATCTGGAGGAGCTGGTTGGGGCGAAAGATCTGTAGTCTTCTCTTTTTGTTTCGTTTGGACCATGTATGTTTTATATATTTTGGGTTTGGACCTTGTGTTGTAAGCTTGAGGGCAATATATTTAATACGTGTATGCTTTTTATCTTAAGAGTAAAACATCGGGTTGTATGTTGTTTATGGTGTTACTGGTGACTCGGAGTTTGGGGCGTGACATATTGGGCTCGAGAGGAGCCAAAACAGGTGGATTTTGCAAATATTGACGCACAACTTCAAAGGCATCTTGGCATTTCTGATCCCATTCAAACTTGACCATTTTCTTTAGCAGGCGGAACAGCGGATCACATGTGGTCGTTAGTTTTACTATGAACCGGCTGATGACTTATATCTTGCCCAAAAAGCCCATGACTTCTCGTTCGGTCATTAGAGGAGACATTCTCATGATTGCCTTGATTTTAGAAGGGTCAACTTTAATGTCTCATTGAGTAGTCATAAAGCCGAGCATCTTCCCAATGGTGACTCCGAAGGCACACTTATGTGGGTTGAGCCACATCTTGTATTTTTTAATTCTTTCGAAGAACTTCTACAATGCTATGATGTGGCCATCCCTATCCTTGGACTTCACTATCATATCTTTCACATACACCTTAACCTCCTTATGTATCATTTCATGCAGGAAGGTAGTGGTAACCCTTTGATAGGTTACCGTTGCATTCTTTAAACTAAATGGCATTATGCGTTAACAAAAAGTGCCCCATGGTGTAGTGAATGTCGTCTTTTCTCTGTCGTTGTGGTTTATTAGGTTCTGATTGTACCTGGAGAAACCGTCCATAAATGACAAGAGAGCATGCCCTGCTATGCTGTCCACCAAAACATCAATATGCGGCAACGGGAAATCATCCTTCGGGTTGGCTTTATTGAGATCTCAAAATCTACACAGACTCAAATGCGTTCATCTTTCTTAAGAATCGAAACAATGTTGGCCACCCATTTCGGATACTCGGTTACCATGAGGAATCCAGCGTTGATCTTCTTGGTAACTTCTTCTTTGATCTTGAGAGCCCATTCTGGCCGTATCCATCTCAACTTTTGTTTGACTGGCTTAGCATCAGGATATAAAGGGACATGGTGTTAGATAATATCAGGATCAATGCCAGGAATATCCTCGTAAGACCACGCAAAAACATTTTTGAATTCTTTTAATAAAATTATTAATTGCTTACGTTCAACTGAAGATAACAAAGATCCAATTTGTACAATTTGTGGTTTAGTTTCATTACTCAGATTAATTGACAAAGTTTTTCTTCAATTATAGGTTGAGCTCGCATTTTTTTCTCTTTTTATTAAATTTTTTATTTCTTTAGGGACATCTCCATCGAATTTAAAATCGCCAGAAAGTATATAAAATAAATCAAACAAAACAGAGTAACCAGAAATCTTGTTCATTTCATTAAAGAGAGAAGGGATTACAAGCTCGAAAGCAACAGTAGGACAAGATACATAGACAGATGTGCTCTCCAACACAGACTCACATAACTCAGATTCGAGACATGCATTATGAAAATTATAAGACTCTAAGGACCAGTTTTTAACATCCTTTGCAGCTGCATCCACAATAAGCTTGGTGTAATCAGCTGGTGTGTTGTGTAGACCAACATCAAACAGCCCTGATCAATTATGCACATTTGAGCCATCTTATCGCTGAATAAAAACTCCCAGGCCAATGCCATCTAATTTATCTGCCTAATTCTCTTTTTGAATCTCCTCTTCTTTCTCTATTGCCTCTTCTTCCTCTGTATCCGACAACTTATGGTTGAAGAAAATTTCCAATCCTGGCAACCATTGATTAGTTTCCTCATCAAACCATGGCTCTGGGAAACCACAGTATGAAAAATCTTCACCTTCCTTGACAAAGCAAACGTTCAACGTTCCCAAATACTTGACCCTCTTTCCTTTTTGCCTTATGTTTAACCTCTTCAAATCTTCGTCCGTCAGCTTGTACCTGAAGCCAAAACGTTGCGAGGTTAGTAAAACTTGAATGGGCTCCAGAATTCCTTGTTGCTTGCGACCCAACCCATTCCTGAAAAATAAGACATACGTCTCATCGTTGTCATTGCATAGGGATTGATGTAGCTCTCTTCCTCCTTTAATAGCATTTAAATGGCCTGAGCCTCATCGAACTGAAAACCACTCAGTGAGACATTCCCTTCTCCATGCTAGACTTCAAAGAGAGTCGAGCCATCTTTTATTGGGGGTTGAATACTATCTTCTCCATGGATGGTTAGTACTGCCCCATTTCTTAATCAATTTCAGGTTCTGGTGAAGAGTAGAGGGAACAGCTTACACCTCGGGGTCATAGAGCCAAGGTCGCCCTAACAACATATTGAAAGATGTCGGGACATCCAGTAAATGGAACTCTACTAAGGTTTCCAAAGGCCCAATCGACACAATGAATGATACCAGTCTAAGTACATCCCTTCTTGTATTATCATAAGTCGGAACTCCTTGATTACTGGGCATAAAATGATCTGGCTTCATTCCCAAGAAAACTATAGTTTTAAGTGGGCAGACATTCAATGCTGAACTATTGTTGATAAGCGTTACTGGAACCTACTTATCTAGACACTTGACGGTAGTTTGCAATGGCTTATTGTGATTTCTCCCTTCTAATGGTAAATCTTTATTAGAAAAAAAAATCACCTTAGGCTTTACAATTGGTAGTATCAACCCAATCAACTGTTCAGGAGTTGCGTCTATCAATACATTAGCCTTATTCAAAACCTTCAACACGACTTGCTGGTGCCGGTGTGAAGCCATCAGTAAACCCCATATGCTGATGTTGGCTTGAGTCTTTTTTTGCTGCTTCATTAAAATGTCACCTTCTTCTTCTTGCTCTTTCTCCTTTCCTTTCTCGCTTGCTTGCCCCTTTTCTAATTGAGCCTGCTTGAAATGCTGCCCACTCCTCGTCAAATGTTCTACCCCTTTCTCAGGATCCCATAATCCTGGCATTGTGTTCTTGGATTGTCTAACCTCAACAACTTGCGGAGAGCTTTTAAATTCCCACAGATCGTCCAGATTGACGCACTCTGATCTTCCCTTCCTTTCTTCTTCATCTTATATTGCCCATGTGTTGTCAATATCATCTAGCCCCCAAATATCTTTCCCAATGTAATCTACTTGCTACTCCCTGAACGACTAAAAAATTGGTCTATTCTTCCCTATCTGACTTTAGTACAATACAAACCAGCCAGTAAGATTGCATCTCATCAACAATAACCTCTTCCTCGAAGAGTTGGGGAAGAGTAATCCCATCAAAAACATGCCCAAAACTATGCGGCCTCACCGGATAGTCCAAGGGCCAATCATCGTCATCATTATATTTCTTCTTGATTGTTTGCTTGAATCACCATTTGGTATCCTTCTCAAGCATCATCATTCCACTCTTCCATCATGTCCTAATCATTTCTAACCATAATCAACGAACAGGATGGCTGATCCTCAATAGCTAAAACACATGGATGCGGTAGATACGTTGAATAGATATACCGACTTGGATCTTCTGACTGCCCCAAATACATGCAATTCACCCCTGCCTATTTAGCATGATTTGGTAGCAGATTAGTTGTGACATTTGGTTTCTAAGCGGAAAATGGCAATGGGATAACCTTGTTGTCAATACGATCTTGGATCTCATGACGCAGCCTCATGCATTTGTCGTTCAAATGCCCATGACCTTGGTGATAAGCACAGTATAGGGAAGCATTGTATCTTGGAGGTAAGGAATCGGGTATAAGCATAGGGTCCAAAAGCTTGATTAGCCCCTTCTCGATAAGTCGATTCAAGACTGTGGATAACGGTACGTTGAGGGGAGTAAAAACTCTCCTCAGCTTTCGTTGAGATTGCTCGGTATTGCTTGATTGCTGGTGTTTGACGTAAAACTGCCAAGATCATTATTTTTGTAAAAGATTTTTGATAAAATATAACTAGACGGGAAAACGCCAGAACGGACTCTAGATAAAACTTTTGATGTCAAACGATTAAAATAAAAATTCGTACAACTATAGTTAATTTAGAAGAATACATTTTTACCGGTCGATTCTTCAATTATGATTTTGATTCCAAGTTGAAGCTCCTGTCAGACCTTCTACTGTATTCCCTTATGTGATTCCGGAACGTAGTGTGGGCTGCGAACCTTCAAGAACTCGTACCGGTAGAACTTGGTCAGCTTTAATCTTGAAAATAAGTTATACATTTGGTTCAGCCTACCCGCATATTTGTAGGGTTACAGTAAGGACCTGTTGAGTAATTATGGCAAAAACTTCTAGTGGAACACAGATACATATCCAATAATTTTTGCAATTAAGTAAACCTCATAGTGGTATCTGTAATTATGAAAATCATGCAGCAGTTTCTACAATTTTCATAAAATATTAAATTACAGTTCACACCAGAAAAGAATTATAATTGCACTCTAATCCATAATCTCAAGACATTCTTGCATTGAGCTCCTGTTATTAAATGCTTAACTCATCTTCCTACGTTAAGATTCTCGATATCTGCCGATTAAATTTAATTACTAATAATTTAATTTAATCGATATCTTGAAATTTTTTATGCCTTTCTGCTTAACTTATTTAACTGCTAAATAATCAAATTCACCTGCAGGGTTTGGCCTGGTCAAAACTTATAAGCTTCCTTAAGAGGGTATCGTTAATCCCGATCATGCGAGACGTGGATTTCATCAATAATTAATATTCACATTATAAATAATATCGATAACCAAGTCACCGAAAATATAGACCTATATAAGATCATACCCTCTAATGAATCAAAACAACGAATACTAAATATACACAAATTAATAATTATTTTAGGATTAAAAGAATAAGCACTATTTATAATAATCTTGGGGTGTGAATTAATTTATATAGTCAGTATAAAATTAATACCCCAATGTGTTCCATTCAATACACACAAAGTATACTAGCATAGAGAGTCAGAACAATAGAAAACGCTAATATCTGTTTTCCGTAACCAAGACAAGCCTACTAAAACTCTATACTACAGTCGTACTAATAGTATGTCCATTTTCATCTAAACTGTGAACATAAAAGTATATTTTGCAAGAACCTAAAATTTAATTTTCTGTGTGCAAGCCATATTTTACACACCAGATTAAATACAGTACAGAATAAATGACATCCATGCATAACATTAAAAGAAATAATATTGCATACATTGCTTATTAAGATTCTTATAAAATAAAAAATTAATTTTATTAAAATAAAATGAAATACCAAAAATAATATTTTCAGTATACCAACCCTGACAATCTCCTACATATACTCAAAACCATGCTGCTATATATACATTTGACTTCCATGCCCTCCATATGACTATCAAAAGTCTTAGGCTGTAAGCTCTTTGTAAAAGGATCTGCAAGGTTGTCTCCTGATGCAATATTAGTCACAACAACATTACCTCTTTGTAAAGTTTCTCGTATCATGTGATACTTACGCTTAGTGTGCTTTTCTTTCTTGTAGACTCTTGGTTCCTTCGAGTTTGTAACAATTCTGCTATTGTCACAATAAAGTGTAATAGCCGACTGAACTAAAAAGATCACCTCTATATACAATTGGAAGTTCTTGAGCCAAATAGCCTCCTTAACTACTTCAGAAGGTGCCATGTACTCAGCCTCTATGGTGAAATTAGCAATGCAGGATTGCTTGATACTCCTCTAACTTATAGCTCTACCTCCTAAGGTAAACACGTATCCTAAGGTAGACTTACAGGATTCCTTATCAAACTGAAAATATGATTATGTGTACCTTAAGGATACTAGACTGTCTACCTAGTAAATCAATATATAATCCTTATCCCTTTTTAAGTACTTGATTATATTCTTTACCACAGTTCAATCCTCCTACCCTGGATTAGACTGATATTTGCTAACCATGCCAATGACAAAATAGATGTCGAGTCTAGTGCAAAGCATAACATACATAAAGCTTCCTACTACCGAAGCATAAGGAACCGTCTTCATCTTCTCTATCTCATCAGGTGTCTTAGGACACTGATACTTGGATAGAGTGATTCCATGCCTGAAAGGAAGAAACCCTTTTTTAGAATCTTGCATGCTAAAACGAGTAAGGATATCAACGATATATTTTTCTTGTGATAAGCCCAACATCTTTTGTTTCTGATCTCGCACAAGCTTGATTCCAAGGATGTGACTGGCTTTTCCTAAGTCCTTCATATCGAAGGGCCGAGATAACCATACATTAACCATAGATAATGCCCTCGCATTATTTCTGATGACCAAGATATCGACTACATAAAGTATTAGGAAAATCACCACGCTTCCGTCATGCTTTTTGTACACACAAGACTCATCTAGACTCTAATCGAAATCATAAAACTTTATGGCTTGATCAAACTGAGTATTCTAAGACCTTGATACCTGCTTAAGTCTATAAATGGATCTCTTATGCTTGCACAACATGTGCTCCTGGCCATTTGCAATGAATTCGTCTAGTGGTATTATATAGATACAGTCATCAAGATTTTCGTTAAAGAAACTTGTCTTGACATCCATTTTCCAAATTTCATAATTGAAATGAGCAACACTGGATAAGAGAACTCGGATAAACTTAAGCATAACTACCAGCGAAAAGGTTTTCTCATAATCGATCCCTTCTTTCTGAGTGAACCCTTTAGCAGCAAGCCTACTTTTGAAGGTTTCAACCTTCCCATTTGCTCTTCTCTTCCTCTTGTAGATCCACTTGCATCTAATGAATTTTATTCCTTCAGGTGGTTCTACAAGTTCCTAGACCTGATTGAAATACATAGATTCCATCTCAGAATTCATAGCCTTTTGCCAAAGATCTGCATCTTTGTCCTGAAGTGCTTCATTGTAGTTATAGGGTTCGGTATCCAATTCTTCCGAGATCTTGTCAAAAGACTCTCCCAAGAACATATATCGATTTGGTAGATGAATAATCCTCCCATTACGACGAGGAACTACCTTGTCTGTGTACTAGCAGTAACATGCTGTGCACCCTATACATCAGCACCCTATTCATGATTTGAATTTGTTTCGATAATCCTCCCACTACGACGAGGCAATGAGGTATCGGTGACTTATAGTTCCTATTCTGTTCTACTGGTGTGTCCTCTCAATTCTTCCAAAACAATATTGATTTTAGGCATGTGGTCCAAAATATAATTCTCTTTCAAGAATCGGGTATTAGTGCTAAAAATTACCTTATGATCCTTAGGATTATAAAACAAATCACCCTTCGTTCCCTTAGTATACCCTACAAGGAAACAGACTTCTATCCTAGGTTCTAACTTACCTGTGTTCCCTTTCAGCACATATATTGGACACCCCCAAATCTGAATGTGTTTCAGACTATGCTTACGCTCGGTCCACAATTCTGTGGAAGTAGAAGGTATTGACTTATAAGGTACCAAGTTTAGAATGTAAGTCGCTGTCTCTAAAGAGAGTCCCCAAAACGAATCGGATAATCCTAAATAACTCATCATGGACTTAACCATATATATAAGAGTTTTGTTCTTTCTTTCAACTATACTATTCTACTGTGGAGTGCCTAGTGTAGTCAACTGGGATATAATTCTTTCTGATGACAGGTAATCCCTAAACTCTCTAAAGAGGTACTCTCTACCATGGTCGAATCGTAGTGATTTGATACTTTTACCCAGTCGCTTCTCCGCCTCCACCTTGAATTCTTTGAATTTCTCAAACTATTCAGACTTACGGTGCATTAGGTAAATGTATCTATACCTTGAGTAGTCATCAATGAAACTAACAAAGTACTCAAAGCCACCTCTAGCTTGAATTGTCATAGGACCACACATATCATAGTAATCCAGCTCCAATAGTTGTTGAGCTCTATAGCCTTTGGCAGAAAATGGTCTCTTGGTTATATTACCCTCTAAGCAAGATTCAGAGACTAGAAGTACCTCCACTTTTAACGAACTCAAAGGTCCATCTATAACCAGCATGTTTATCATTTTTAGATTAATATGACCCAAGCGTAAGTACCAAATAAACATTTAGTTCATTAAAGAAGAAAATTTTCTCTTATATGGTAAATTAGATGTGTTATTCATTTCAATTAGTTGCAGTGTAGGAGAGATAAGAGATACGACATAAAGATCATCCACCAATGTACTAGAACAAATAAAATATTTATTTTTTTCACAACGACAGAGTCACCAAAATGGACAGAATATTTATCCTTTATAAAACTCAACTAAAATTAATTTTTTTCTAATCGAAGGTACATAAAGACAATCTTTTAGAAGTAGTATCCCATTTCTACTAAAGTTGAGAGTGACATCTCCTACTGTCACCCTTGTATTATTGCCCATATATAGGTATATTTTTCCATCACTGGGTTGCCTGGTTTTCTGGAACTCCTGTAAAGAATTGTAGACATGATTAGCGGCTCCCGTATCTACACACTAGGTACTGAAAGATAACACCACTAAACATGTTTTCAACCACCAGTGAACAAAAATTACCTAGTTTGTTATGCTTACTGAGAAAAATCGGACATTGCTTTTTCTAATGCCCAAACTGGTTACAGTAATAGCACTTGCCTCTCGGCTTCTTCACACCAGCTTTGGGTCCCATAACTATTTTTGGAGCTGTGCCTCCCTGTGTTTGAAATTTTTTCTTCTTCTTTCCTTTCGACTTAGAGGAAGAATCTTTCTCAGCCACATACATAGAACTTTACTTCCTAAGATCACCCTCGGCTGCTTGAAATTCCTTAAGAAGTTCTACCACTAAAAAGCTGAGCTTGGTCATGGTATAGTTCAGGCAAAACTTCTTAAAACTTTCAGGCAGTGACTGAAGTATGATATCGACCTGGGTTTCTCCGTCAATTTCAGCTCCTATGATCTCCAGTTCATTCAGAAGACTGATCATGTTCAGAACATGATCCTTAACTGGGGTGCCTTCATCCATGTTTGCATTCATTAGAGATTTCATGGCCACTTGCCTAGCAGCACGATTTTGATCCCCAAACATTTCTTTCAGTTTCATAATCATATCATCACCACTGAGCATAGACTGACGCTGATGCTGCAAAATATTTGACATTAAAGTTAAAATGTAACAGCGAGCCATCTGATCAGCTTTCTGCCACATCTGATGGGCTTGGGTTTCCTATTTGGTCACCCCCACATCAGGTACCAGTGAACATATCTCTGTTAATACAAACTTGTAATCTTCGATAGTTAACACAATGTCCAAGTTTCATTTTCAGTTAACATAGTTCGGTCCCGTAAGTTTATTTTCTTTGAGTATTAAAGCGAGTAAGTTGAAAGCCATTTTAATTCTAAGAATCACATAATTAAAAATACTATTAATTATTATGAGCAAAAACTTTGAATTTATCTTAATTTGGTTCCCTCTACCATTTTTAAAGAAATTCACTAGCAGTCTGATACCCTGTGAATAGCATGCCTCGATGGAAGGACGTCTACTATCCATCGTATGTCTAGATAGGCTAATTTCTATCAATTTTACTATTTAGGTAACTGACCTTGTCAAGTAAAATTAAATAGCTGATATAGCTTCAGTCCAATATATAATAGTAGTAACTCAGACGGAGAGAATACTATTACATATAGCTAAGTGCTAACCATTATCTAATCCCAAATTAATCGCTTTGCAATGAACCGTTCAGATGGAGAAGTGATGCATACTAATAATTATTCAGAATTATCTCTAATGAAAGTTTGTACTGACAATACTGCAATTAATCTGACTAAAAGGGAGGAAGGCATTACTGCCAACACACATGATCTAATTATATCACTTACAAATTAGTGATGGAGACCGCATGATTTATCTATGAATAAATTCTCTCTTTCACTTAGATTTTTAAAATATTTTTTAGGGTTATAAAAATTCGTTTAATTAAAATAAATTTATTAATTTTGAAAACCACACGATCTGAAAGAATCAAACATCTTTCCGTGTACAAGATTCTAAAGATTTCGATTTGCCTGTGAAGCCCCATCTTACGGGCATGTCGGGACATACATAACTATAATTAAGGAAGATATCCTAGCCATGTATTCATAATTACATACGATAAATATTACATCATTAAATGTTCAGAACTTGTTCAAAATATTTAATAATTACAGTCATCCAAAAAGTTTAACAAAAATTTACAGAATGTTCGCGGAGACTAAACAAAAGAGCAGAAAGAGAAAATTCTACGTCTTCAACCGATGTTGTTGGAGTCAGCTGGCTCCTGCCACTCACCCTATTCCTCGAAATTTTCTTCACATGTGGCACAAATGCCATGAGCCAAAGTCCAGAAGCAAATTTTTCTTAAACCGTCTAACAAACTCACAACAAAATATCCTACAATACATATTGTATGATACCCAATACAATTTAAGGCCAAAGAGATAGACAGTTTAACATTTTTAACAGGGTAAGCATATATAAGAACAATTGTGCAAGTGCGTGATGTAGATGAATGCATTTCAGATGCCAAACCCGACATACATCCAGAACAATATCATGAATTCCACGTCGAGAATTACAGAGTAGACTTAACGGGAGGTTGATCGCCAAACCTATTCTTGCCTCGTTGCAAAAGGTAAACGCTCGCCGGCATGGAGAAGTTAGTTCCGTCCTTATTTCAAACCATCCATCCTTATTCCAAGTTCTCTGATCAGATTACTTGCGCACAAAACCCACGTTAAGGACAAGAATGCTCGTTTGGTGTCAATCTAAAGTCTAAGTTATCAAAATTTAAAAGGCTAGTGACGAACCCATGGTGCCTAACCCCTTTTCCATAATAAACCCTTTTTTTGTAATAATGACTTCCCAAATCATTGGCAACCAAAGACGCCCTAGATTCAAAACCACAGAAAGAATGATTTTCACCCAACCCACAATGATAGGTACAAAAGGAACTCCAGTAAACCAAGATACCAGTGTAGCAATGCTCATGGTGTGCAACATACTTCTCGTGTACAACTAATTATAGCGTGGCATATAAACATGATATTTCATAAGGTACAACTCACTAAAGCATAGAGTACATGCGTACGAAGCATAAACTATAATTCATGTGACATGGATCCAACCTATAGGTATGGTTTCTAATCATCAAATTGTTAATTTCATATATCCATCACTCACATAAATCAATTAAAGTCCATATGTTCAAGTTCCATAAGTAACATGCCACTCGTACACTTAGCCAAATTTAAGTAAATGTTTAATTGTCAAATTTAAAGTTATAACAGTGTTTTGAGGTACCTAGGTATGAATTTAATTTCTAATTTTCGAACTCCAATTGGATAAAAATATTTCCTACAACTTGCATGTTTAACACTAAGGTCAAATCCTATGGTAAAAGGATAATTTATTTTAATTAAGGGAAAACCATTCAGCACTTCATAGAGAAAAGTGCAGAATTTAGGCATTTGTTGGCCACGATTTTGGGGCACCAATACAAGGACTACGAGTCTGATATTTGGGGAGGTTTTATCTTAAGGTGTCTCCTACACGTTTTATGTTTGATGTTAGGGCTTTTTTTTTGGAACAAGTTGGTTATTTTGGCCAATTTATAAAGTGGGTTCAGTCAGCCTAAAAAGGGTCTTCAGAACTAGTTTCAACAGAGAAGTAATAAGGCCTGTGGGGTAACATCCGAGGGTATTTTGGGCTGATGTTTTCTCCGTATGAAGTTTAATATGTTAGCTACATTTTTCATATTTACCACTTTTGGATTTGGCTATTAAAAACTTAGGTTTTTAGTCTCACAAAAATGTGTGACAAAGAGCTCTGTCATTCACTAAAATACAACAGTAACTTTGGGAAGAATTTTTACCTATCAAGGCTTTATATGTTTGCCTCATTTTTGGTGGAGAGAAAGATAAATATGTTATATACAAGTTTTATATTTTGACCTAAACTCGGTTCTCATTCTAACTTAGGGTTTTGTGTCTGCAACTTAGAGTGGTCAAAATCTGACACTCTTTGGTAAAAAAAGGTATATTTGGAGTTCTACCCAATGAAATCATTTCAAACTAATTTTCTATGAAAGAGAACATAAAAATCTTGGTCTGGATATAGAAATCACATTTAGATCATTTTTCTACAATTAGTTATGATGATTTAAAGTTTTTGGCAGAATGTTGGTATGCCCAAAAAATTAGGTTATCTAGGGTTTTGATAGCTTAGCTCATGTTATGTTTAATTTTAATGTATTTTCTTTGCATGCATGTCATATATTCATACAAACCAAAGTTTTAGAATCTATTCAAGCCATAAAACTCAAAAATACTCACATGCAAGCACATACAACACTTAATCTTACATGAACAGCCCCTAAACTACACATACGACACATTTTTGAGTAAATCTTGTTTCTTATTCTTATGGTTGATTATAGAGATGGATTGATGGCTATTTTATGAGAGAATGATAGAAGGTTTAGGAATTTACTTACTTGTTTTTGATGCTCTAAGGGTAGGAAAAGGCTAGAAGACTTGACTTTAGTGTATCCTTGGTCTCCAAAAACTCTTATCTTTGGACCCTCCTTATCCTCCTTCTCTCGGAAACACTTAGAAATTTTTTGATTTCTCTCTCTCTCTCTCTCTCTCTCACTCTCACTCTCTTGGCCGAACCTCATGGAGGAGAATAGGTGAGATGGGTGGTATTTTTATAGCAAAAATGGTTGTAAGTTTTCATAATTATGGTGTAAGTTATTTGGCATTTTTTCTAAAATCCCATTAGTTGCATGGGGTGGTGTGGTCTATTTGAGACATTGAAAAATCAGATTTGGCAGGTGGGGTTCGGCTATGGCAGATTTGGGAGGCTCAAGGTCTGATTTTACATTATTTTAGGGTATAAATTGTATTTTGGTACCATTTTGTACAAGAAAATGCATAAAATATTAATTTTATGTATCTTTCTGGTTTCTTAACCCACTAAAAACTATTATATTAATGTGTTTGTAATTAATTTACTTTTTCCATGAATTATCATAATTTTGATAGCAATTAATTAAATAGGTGTAGGCTTTTAAGTCAATTTAAGCTAGTTTGACAAAAATTAACTTTTTGACTTATTTATTATGTAGAGACTTTAAATAATAATTTGTTTTTTTTTTGTTGAATTATATTGTTATATTATTATGTATATTACTTGTATAAAAAGTATTAGCTTATAATAATGCTTAATTTATACAACTTTTTTTATTTTTAAGCTTAAAATGGCAAAAAGTAACTTTTTGTGCATAATTCCCTAGGTAGCCTGCCATGCAAAGGTATTTTGTCATTTTTATTGTTATTTTATCTTTTATTATTTAATTGTATATAACTATATAATTTTGGGGGTCTATGTGTCAAATTTTAGATTTTTAACTTTTTGTTGTACTATGGGCAAAATGGTCATTTTACCCTAATTATGAGAATTTTTAACTTTTAATTTTATATTTTATGTTATTTACTTAATCTAGGTTGTCCTAGGACTTTTTTGAGTATTAAGGCTTTGCCTCTGAGTATTTGATCTTTTCAGGGTCTCTGGTCAAATTAGGGTTTCCCTTATTCATCCAGCGGTTTAAGTTCTCATTGACATCCATCGCTAATACTAGGATTTGAGCTGGGTTATTACAATCTACCCCCTAAAACAAATTTTGTTCTTGAAATTTCATATTATACCTCATTCTACGAACAATTGGAGATGACTTGTGCTCATAGCTTTTTTTAGCTCCTATGTCAATTCTTCAATCCCGTTGTGCTTTCAAAGAATTCGAACTAGCGGAATAGGTTTGCCTCTAAGAATCTTGTCTCATTGATCAATAATCCTTACTGGTTGTTCTTCCAATGTGATATCTTCATCAGCATGGACTTCCCTCCAGTCCAGAATACGAGTAGGATCTGGTTCATACTTCCTCAACATTGACACATGAAAAACATTATGAACGTTGGCGAGTTGCGATGGTAGAGCCAAACGATATACCACTTCTCCAACCTTGGCCAGAACCTCGAATGGCCTGATGTATCTCGGAGCTAGCTTCCCTTTTTGGCCAAAGCATATCACCCCTCTTCGTGGTTGAATCTTCAGGAATATATGATCTCCTACTTCAAATCGTAGTAGCCTTCGTCGTTAATCTGCATAGCTCTTTTGTCAGCTCTGTTCGGTGGCTATTCATTGCCGAATGAGTCGAATCTTATCGATAGTCTCTTGCACTAGGTTTGGTCTAAGAAGTGCATTTTCTCCTGCTTTAGTCCAACAAATCGGCAAACGGCATGGTCTTCTGTAGAGGGCTTCATATGGCGGCATGCCAATGCTGGATTGATAGCTGTTATTGTAAGCAAACTCGACCAACGGTAAGTGTTTCTCCCAATGTCCTTTGAAGTCCAAGACGAAGGCTCGAAGCATGTCTTCCAGCATTTGAATTGTACATTCAGATTTCCCATCAATCTGCGGGTGAAAGGCAGTACTGAAGCAAAGCTCCGTTCCTAAGGCGGTTTGCAAACTTTACCAAAATTGTGAGGTGAAACGTGGATCTCGATTTGACACAATTGACAGTGGAATTCCATGAAGACGTACGATCTCCCGAATGTACTTCTAGCTCAGGGTTTCCAACCTTTCAAAAGTTCGAGCTGGTAGGAAATGTGCTAATTTGGTGAGGCGATCTATGATTACCCAGATAGAGTCATGTCCTACTGGTGACCTTGGTAATCTAGAGACAAAGTCTATAGTAATGTGGTCCCACATCCACTGAGGTATCTCTAGGGGTTGGAGGGTTCCTTCTGATCTTTGGTGCTCGACTTTCACTTGCTGACAGGTAAGGCACTTGGCTACGAAACTTGCTATAGCTTCATGCCATCCCTCTAATAGTGCATCTTCAAATCATGATACATCTTTGTCTCTCCAGGACGGACAGCAAAAAGTGACTGGTGGTGCTCCTACAAGATGTCTCTTCTCAAATTCTCGACATTTGGGATGAAAAGTCGTCCTAGGTATGTCAACTGCCCACGTTTGTTGACTACCTATCCTGGTCTTGATTCCTCCGTATTCATGTGCCTTCGAATAAATTCGAACTCCTGGTTGTACTTTTGGGCTTCCACGATCTGCTGATGGAGATTTGTTGTTGCTACTGTTAGGTAAAAATAATTTCCAATCTCGATTCTGGTGGTTAGAGTCAGAATTCGTTGAGCGTCCCCATCATGTTCCATTCTCTTGATGCTATACAAGCCATCGCGCTTCTCGTCTTCCAGCTAAGGGCGTTGACCACCACGTTAGCCTTGCCTGGGTGATAGGCTAGTGTAAACTGATAGTCCTCTAAATACTCCATCTAGCGGCGTTGTCTCATATTAAGATCCTTTTGGGTGAACATATATTTCAAACTTTTGTGATCGGTAAAAAGCTTGAATTGTTCTCCATATAGATAATGCCTCTATAACTGCAGCACGAACACCACTACTGCAAGCTCCAGGTCGTGGGTTGGGTAATTCTTCTCATGAGTCTTCAATTGTCTTGACCTGTAAGCTACTACCTTACCGTTCTGCAATAGTACAAATCCTAGACCGTCCTTTGATGCTTCACAATACACTGTATACCCAACTTCTCGTTCAGGTATGATTAGGATTTGGGTATTGGTTAATCTCTTCTTATGCTCTTGAAAGACCGATTCACACTTATCACTCCACTTAAACTTTACCCCTTTCTGCGTTAATCTGGTCATTGGGCATGCCAATTTCGAGAAATCTTGGATAAATCTTCAATAATATCCCACTAGCCTAAGGAAATTACGAATTTCAAAAATATTTCGAGGTGGCTTCCACTCCAAAACAGCTTCTACCTTGGTAGGGTCCACAACTATTCCTTTCTTAGACACTGTGTCCCAAAAATTTCACTTCGTGTAACCAGAATTCACACTTACTTGCCTTAGCAAAGAGTTGTGGATCTCTTAACTTCTGCAAGACAATTCTTAGATGCTGTTCATGTTTTTCCTCAGATCTATAGTATACTAAGATGTCGTCTATAATTGGTCGAGGTAGGGCTGAAAAATTTTATTCATTAAACTCATGAAAACTCCTGGGGCATTGGTTAAACCAAAGGGCATGACTACGAACTCATAATGTCCGTATCGTGTTCTAAAGGCTGTCTTCAGTATATCCTCCTCCTTGACTCGAAGATGGTGGTATCCGGAGCAAAAGTCGATCTTTGAGAAACAAGATGAGCCTCGTAATTGGTCAAAGAGGTCATCGATACAGGGTAGGGGATATCGATTCTTGATCGTTACCTTGTTTAGCAGACGGTAGTCGATACAGAGATGCAAGGTTCCATCCTTTTTCTTGGCGAACAATGTTGGTGCTCCCCATGGTGACATACTAGGGCGAATAAAACCTTTGCTGAGCAGTTCCTAAAGCTGGTTCTTTAACTCTTTTAGTTCAGCGGGAGCCATATGGTGGGCTGCGATTGAAATTGGTGTGGATCTAGGCCGAAACTCTATCGAGAATTCAATCTCACGACGCGGGGGTAATCCAGGTAATTCTTCTAGGGATACATCTTCGTATTCGCACATGACTCAAGATAACTCGGGGGTTGACAAGACGTTTATACTAACAAGCAGACATACCAATCTCTCTACGAAGTTACCCGATTTGTAGTCCTTCACACTACTCGAGGTTAAGGTCTCGTGTCGCTCTTCTTGAATTCGTACAGTAGTGCAGTATCCGCTTGCGCCTATATCTTCTTTTGTTGGCAATTAGTGATAGCACGGGGTCTCGAAAGCCAATCCATCCCGAGAATCACGTCGTAGCCATTAAAATCCATGACTCGTAGGTCACAAGTTATAAGGGTATTGGATATTCGCAACGTGCAGGCTTTACAGATAGAGCCTACTTGGGTTTGACTTCCTAAGGGTGTGACGACACTTAGGGTTTGATCTAATGCCTCGGGTTCTAAGAGCAAGGACTTTATACAGTCTAGAGATATAAAAGAATGGGATGCTCCAAAATTAAACAGTACTTTCACTAAAGTATTGAATAATACAAACATACCTTGTATAACTTGGGTGTTCTCCATTTCTTCTTCCTGTAGCGCAAAATTGAGTCCTCTCATCGGTCGATTTCTATTATTATTTTTGGGATTTCTAGTCTTCAATCCATTACCCAAGTCTCCTTGTGGTCTCTGATTCTTGTTGAGCAGTGGTCTTCCTCTCTTATTTTGCTCCTGAATAGTCGGCCTGGTGACCTGGACTTGTTGTGGATACCTAGGCTACGGGATTTTGGGTTGCCTCCACTGTTGGGGTTGATTACTCAAATTCCTCTAAGTGAAGTGCGGGCACTCATACCTCTTATTTCTTGGTCGGTTACATTCAAAGCATACCATGGATGTTGCAGAGGGGACCCTTGGTCATCCGTGTTGGTACCCCCGGTGGTACGGCTTCTTAGGGTACACGTTTGGTTATTCCTCATCGGTCCTCCAGAGCTAGTACTTCCTCTCTTCTGGTACCATGTCTTCCTTGAGTCTGGTTGACCAGTCTTGGCTAATAAGGCTGCGCGCACCACCTGAGTGTAGGTGGAAAGTTGTAAGCAAATCACCCTTGCTCGAATAGATGGCTCCAGACTCTATTCAATTTTTTGCACCTTCAATTCTTCGTCTGGTACGATGGTTGTGGCAAAATGACTCAATTCCTCGAAACGATTCACATACTGCTTCACGGTCATTGGCCTTTGCTTAAGTTCCAAAAATTCCCAAATTTTCCCTTGACAAAAAGGGGCTGGGAAGTATTTCTCCAAAAATAGACTTTCAAACTGCTTCTACGTCAACATTGCTAATTCCTGGGTGTTGTTGACCACAGTCCACCAATGATCGGTTTCTCCATTTAGCAAGTGAGCAGCTAAAGCCACTCGGTTGGCCTCATCTTGAACTCCCATTGAGTTAAATAATTTCTTGACTGCTCTTAGCCGTTCTTCTGCCTCTCTTGGTTCTATTCCTCCTTGAAAAGTCGGGGCTCACTGCCTTCCTAGTTCCGACAGAAACCAAGCTCAATCATATACATGTGAGCGGTTGATGCTAGCAGCTAATTCTTGTAACACCTGAGCTAGTCCCGGTACCTCATCGTCTATAGGCCCATTTGTTTGTCAGTTGTGAGGTCTTCTACTCGCCATTCTAAAATAAAAGAAGAAGAGTGTTATGATTCTAAGAGTTATTCTAGTCCTTGATTACTTGTTATGTTTTGGGATTTTTTAGAGTTAGGTTGAACTTTACAAAACTACTTATAAAGATTTCGACATCAAAGATTTGCATTTTATTTCAACTCATAGTCAATACAAGTTTGTTAAAAGTTCACACAACACACATACAATCTTCAAGTTGAAGGGAAAAATACAAGGCCAGTGTGCTAAAACCTAAACGAACAAATGTGGATAAAAGTGGTGGACTATTGCTTCGCGCTCCTAGGTCACCTGATGACGTTGTAGCAGCGCCACTGCACCTCGACATGCCAGGCGTTAGTTGGCCCCATCTGCAATCTGTTGGTTATGGCAGTCAGAGTCTCTCGATATGCCTTAGGGTCGTCAAAGTCGATGGATGGGTCACGCGGGTCGATAATTCCTCTCTCGTCTGTTGGCCTCTGATGTTGCATCCATCCTATAGTTAACATATCCCCCAGTCGCGTCTTGAATCTGGGAGAAAAGTCTAGGCGGTAGAGTTTTTGGGTGCATTTTTCGATCACGCGTAAGGGTCCCATGTAGCGCGAAAAAGCCTTTGGTTTTCTCTACATACACATATGTTCTGGGCATATTCTGGCGTACACTCAATCTCCCACATAGAAACCTTGGCACTCTGGGCGGCTATAGTAGATGGCAGTATCCATAGTTTCAGCTTCATCGAACTCGAGCGAAGGTGCCTCAAGTTGATCGTATGGGAAAGCAATTGCCACTTCTTCTTCTTCATCGTCGTCCTCATCATCGGCATCGAAATCTTCCTCATTCGGTTCTTCATTTGCCTCCATCTCATCGCCTTCATCTTCTAAATTGGCTTGCCATTCCTCCGGGAAAACCCACGCTAAAGGGACGGCATCAATAGGATCTTGCTCCTCCACGGGTATCTCCTCTGGGTCCTCTTCTAGATTGTCTTCGGGATCTGAGTCTTTAGGTTCCAGTGTTGCCCATGGTTCCCCAGTCGGCTCTGTGTCTGACGCCATCCTAAAGAAAGAAAGATAGAGAAAATCCTAAGGTAAAGATTTTAAGTTGTTAAAATTATATGTGATAAATTAATAGTACAGACATTCTACAGAGTTTCTATGCTACAGAACTTGTAATCTCTCGTCTTCCAAGGCCTGAAGGTTCACTAATCCTAGGCTCTGATACCAACTATGACGCCCCATCTTACGGGCACGTAAGGACATACGTAACTATAATTAAGGGAGATATCTCAGCCACACATTCATAATCACATACGATAAATATTACTTCATTAAATATTAAGAACTTATTCAAAATACTTAATGATTACAGTCATCCAAAAAGTTTAGCAAATATTTACAAAATGTTTGCAGAGACTGAACATAAGAGCAAAAACAGAAAATTCTACGTCTTCAAGTGGCGTTGTTGGAGTTGGTTGGCTCCTGCCATGCACTCGTTCCTCGAAATCTTCTTCACCTGTGGCACGAATGCCATGAGCCAAAGCCCAGAAGAAAATTTTCTAAACCGTCTAACAAACTTACAAAAAAATTTCCTACAATACATATTGTATGATATCCAATACAATTTAAGGCCAAAGAGACATAATTTAACATTTTCAACAAGGTAAGCATATATAAGAACAATTGTGCAAGTGCGTGATGCAAATGAATACAATGCAGATGCCCAACCCAACATACATCCAGAACAATATAATGAATTCCACATGAGGAATTATAGAGTAGAGTTATTGGGAGCTTGACCACCAAACATATTCTTGCCTCGTTGCAAAAGGTAAACGCTCGCCTTTGCTTCATGCCTTAACCGTTTTACTCAATGGCAACGGCGTGGGGAAGCCAATTCCATCCTTATTTCAAGCCATCCATCCTTATTCCAAGTTTTCTAGCCAGATTACTTGCGCACAAAACCCACTTTAAGGACAAGAATGCTCGTTTGGCATCAACCCAAAGTCTAAGTTACCAAAATTTAAAATGCTAGTGACGAATCCACAGTGTCCTACCCCCTTTTCATAATAAACCCCTTTTTTGTAATAGCGACTTCCCAAATCATTGGCAACCATGGACGCCCTATATTCAAAACCACAGAAAGAAAGATTTCCACCCAACCCACAATGATAGGTACAAAAGGGACTTCGATAAACCAAGATGCCAGTGTAGCAAAAGTCATGGTGTGCAATATACTTCTCGTGTACAACTAATTATACCGTGGCTTATAAACATGATATTGCACAAGATACAACTCACTAAAGCATAGAGTATAAGTATACGAAGCATAAACTATAATTCATGTGACATGGATCCATCCTATCGGCATGGTTTCTAATCATCAAATTGTTAATTTCATACACCAATCACTCACATAAATCAATTAAAGTCCATATGTTCAAGTTCCATAAGTAACATGCCACTCGTACACTTAGCCAAATTTAAGTAAATATTTAATTGCCAAATTTAAAGTTACAACAGTGTTTTGACCTAAGCTCGGTTCTCATTCTAACTTAGGGTTTTGGTGTCTGCAACTTAGAGTGGTCAAAATATGACACTCTTTGGTAAAAATAGTATATCTGGAGTTCTACCCAACGAAATCATTTCAAACTAATTTTGTATGAAAGAGAACTTAAAAAGTTAGGTCTGCACATAAAAATCACATTTTGATCATCTTTTTACAATTAGTTATGGTGATTTAAAGTTCGTGGCGGAATGTTGGTATGTCCAGAAAATTAGGTTATCTAGGGTTTCGGTAGCTTAGCTCATGTTATGTTTAATTCTAATGTATTTTCTTTTCATGCATATCATATATTCATACAAACTAAAGTTCTAGAACCTATTCAAGCCATAAAACTAAAAAATACTCACATGCAAGCACATACAACACTTAATCTTACATGAACAGTCCCTAAACTACACATACGACGCCTTTTTGAGTGAATCTTGTTTCTTATTCTTAGGGTTGATTATAGAGATGGATTGAGGGCTATTTCATGAGAGAATGACAGAAGGTTTAGGGATTTACTTACTTATTTTTTATGCTCCAAGGGTAGGAAAATGTTAGAAGACTTGGCTTTAGTGTATCCTTGGTCTCGAAAGAGCTCTTATCCTTGGACCCTCCTTCACCTCCTTCTCTTGGAAACACTTAGAAAATTTTTGGACTCTCTCTCTTTCACTCTCTTGGTCGAACCTCATGGAGGAAAATAGGTGAGATGGGTGGTATTTTTATAGCAAAAATGGTTGTAAGTTTTCATAATTATGGTGTAAGTAATTTGGCATTTTTTCTAAAATCCCATTAGTTGCATGGGGTGGTGCGGTCTATTTGGGACAATGAAAAATCAGATTTGGCAGGTGGGGTTTGGCTATGGCAGATTTACAAGGCTCAAGGTCTGATTTGCATTATTTTAGGGTTTAAATTGTATTTTGGTACCATTTTGTACAAGAAAATGCATAAAATATTAATTTTAGATATTTTTTTGGTATCTTAACCTACTAAAACCTATTATATTAATGTGTTTGTAATTAATTTAATCTTTTCATGAATTATCATAATTTTGATAGCAATTAATTAAATAGGTATAGGCTTTTAAGTCAATTTAAGCTAGTTTTATAAGAATTGACTTTTTAACTTATTTATTGTGTAGAGACTTTAAATAATAATTTGTTTATTTTTGTTGACCTATATTGTTGTATTATTATGTATATTACTCATATAAAAAGTTTTAGATCATAATAATGCTTAATTATACAAATTCTTTTATTTTTGAGCTTCAAAAGACAAAAAAATAATTTTTTGTGCACAATTCCCTACATAGCCAGTCATGCAAGGGTATTTTTGTTATTTTTATTGTTATTTTGTCTTTTATTATTTAATTATATATAAATATATGATTTTGGGTGTCCATGTGTCAAATTTTAAATTTTTAAGACTTTTTGTTGTATTATGGGCAAAATAGTCATTTTACCTTAATTATGAGAATGTTTTATTTTTATTTTTATATTTTATGTTATTTACTTAATCTAAGCTGTATCGGGACTTTTATGAGTATTAGGGCATTGCCTTTGAGTATTTGATCTTTTTAGGGTCTCCAGGTCAAATTAGCATTTCGGGTTAATTAGGGTTTCGGGTTAACTAGAATTTCTCTTATTCATGCAGCGACTTAAATTCTCATTATCTATCCGTCACTAATACTAGAGTTTGAGCCGGGTTGTTACATTGCCAAATCATCTTTTCGTGTTTTAATGCGTAACAAATAAAATTTAATAAATACACGGTTTTTCCTTCAGCTTTCCAGCTAAGATATTAATTAAAGACATTTATTTATTTTATTTTTCATTCTAGATTTTTTAAAAAATAATAATTTATTTAGATTAAATATTTTTACTTAATTAATTCAAAATTCAAAATTAATTTTTACGTCTTTTCAAGATATTCGATTTTATAAAAAATCATCTAAAAGTTAATATTTTGGAAAAAATAAAATATCTAAAAAAATTTCATTTAATTAAATATTTTAATTAAAAAAATTAAATTTTATTTTTCTTTACAAAGTATTTTAATTAAAATCTTCTTATTAATTAAATTAACAGAAGAATATAAAACAGATATACATCATTCACGCAGTTGATATGATTATATATGCACAATATATATATCAAGTTTTAAATATTTTGAATTAATTAAATATTTTGAAAATTAATTTTGAATTATTTAGATTAAATATTTTTATTTAATTAATTCAAAATTTAAAATTAATTTTCACATTTTTTCAAGATATTCGATTTTATAAAAAATCATCTAAAACTTGATATTTTGTAAAAAATAAAATATCTAACAAATTTTATTTAATTAAATATTTTAATTAAAATCTTCTATTAATTAAATTAACAGGAGAATATAAAACAGATATACATTATTCACGCAGTTCATATGATTGTATATGCACAACATAT